>CAIGRF010373398.1:9752-43094 GCA_903798235.1 Fraxinus ornus | reverse complement strand
ATGAAATATATGGTTGAAAGTTGCGAGTCCTATAAAATATGTGGTTACAATTAATTGTTGACTTTGTCTTAGATTAAAATATTGATTTCAAGTTGTACCATACGGTGGCGAAGAAATCAAGCCATAATTCTGCTAGTCATAGCAGGAATACAGTGAAGATAATTTGAAGAAGATGAATCTCTCGATCTTATTGAATGAAATTGGAAAAGTATTTATACAAGAGCAACTCTCACTCTTAACTAATTACAGCTGGAGTAAATAACTAATGTGTGACTATAAAACCAAAATGTAACTGACTGTAACAAGAATTAACTAACAAGAAAATTAACTAATAAGAAACAGAAACAGGAAATTATTTCTTCAGTTTCTGAGAAAAGAACTTGACCCTCATATTGCTTGAAAAATAATTTTGTTGTAAAAAGACTTTGTTGTCGATTGATGAAACTAGGGCTATTATATTTCTCGACTGACGTTTAGCTCTTTATCAAAAACAACTTTTATTACGAACTTGATGCCAACTAAGATTATGAGAAAACAAAAACAACTAGAGGAATCTTAATTGTACCCAAAGAGATTGTGTGTCCTTGTGTTCTGGTACAAAAATGTGAATTATTCACAACCAGAAAGATACAATAACACCGGCAGATTCCAAATCAGGAGAGGAATTGCAGCAAAAGAACAACCTGGAGACGTGATCAAGGAGTTTACACACGACAAATAATTAGCTTGAGGATGCATTTTTTTTGTTTTTTTTTTCAATTTATGAAAGGGAACTTTATGTTTTTAGGAACAGCCATCCGAGGCAGCACAACTACTGTTCGGGTGGAGCCTGAAGGGGCTTGAGTTAAACACTTGTATAATGGCCAGTCATAGCAAGAAGTTTATAGGTAATATATGATGTTCGTATTCGCAATTGTAGTCGAAAGAATAATTTTTTCACAACATTATTTTTAATTTTGCGAGGCTAATTACGGGAACTGATATGGCATCGGATTACGAGCCTATCTGTCTATTTTTCGTTGTAAATCTTCTTTTTTATCCACTTGAACAAAAGCGATGTTTTTCTTGCAACTTTTTTGACTTTAATGTCATATGTAACTCGATCAAAATGTGAACTCAAAAGAACCAAGGCTGCTGATTACTTTTATTCTTATTGATTTTCATATAGTTTGCTGCAGCCACCACTTTTGTTACTTTTCCAAAATGTCTTTGTCCTTTTTTAATACTCATAAAACTAGTGGTGGCTCCTGGAATGTGAGGTTGAGTAGAGCTCATCATTTTGTATACTAGTGTGTACTCAGCTCATTTTCTCGATAGTTAATCTGTTTATTATTGCTCTCCAAGAGCTAAGATTAGAGCTTAATCCGCGACAAAATAATATGGGAAACGATGTTTATGTATTGCATAGTCGAAGTACAAATCACTATCCAATTTGACGTGTCTTCGAATTTAAGCATACTCACATAAGCTACATTTTTGCTCATATATAAGTTTATTTTGCATTTTTCACACTCGATATGAACCTTATGTTTTGCATAGTCAGGAGTACGGATAATTGTCCAATTCGACCTGTCTTTGAGTTTAAGCAAACTTATATAAGCTACATTTTTGCTTATATATAAGTTTATTTTGCATTTTTTGCACTCGATATAAACCCTTGCGAAAAAAAAAAAAGACGAACTTTCCATTTCAACAAATCTGTCAATATATCATTTACGGTTAACCAACTACTATAACAGATACATACCAACCAATTAAAGAAATACGACTGTCTTTTAAGTGAATGCTACTCATTCTAATTCACAAGCCTTCCAGACATGCGTATTTCTGGGACGCAGGCGTTCCCATGAACAATCACTACATCTTGTAGAACTGAAACTGGGATATTGAGGAAAATAATAAGAAATCAACCTCGGCAATTTGTATGCCTATGCCCACGATGAGAGCTATATTGATTCCACAGTATTCGACATAACTTGCATTCATCTTCGTTCAACAGGGAAATCTTTCCGCAGCTTCCCACAACTGACCTGGGAAACCCAAGTCCCAGACATTCGGGCAAACCCCAACCTACCTCAATCTTCAAGTAGCTACCAAGAGGGTATAAGAATTGCAGATCATCTTGAAGGTTGCATGGCCATATCTGGATAGAAAGGTACACATTAAGATAGTACATACACAGATATTGATACGTGTGGGCATGCACACGCGTGCATACAGATAAATATTATGGTTTCTATAGGATCACGTTCTCTTGGTGCAATTTCCTTTTCAACCAAGAAAATTGAGATAAATTTGTCCATTACACACTGCATCATTTTTTCCTTTTTTGGTGGGTGATCCACTATGTTTTGTTTGTTTCAGTGAATAGGACTAACAATGAGCTTCTCCTACACCAACATGTGCACCAATCATTACTAAAAAGTAGCACCCTAAGTTATCAAGATGCCCTAAGCACAAATTTCAACAGATCGACCTGGTTTAGACAATTGCATCGACAAAATTGTCGCATACAATGGAAACAAAAACCGTAATCAGCAAAATTTTAGTTGTACATAACTTCAGCTTGTTCAATTAGTTCTCAACTCCAACTGGGTCCTGATTATGCCTTCACTATACTCACGTTCTATTCATGTTTTGATCCGAAAATTACGCCTTTGTGAACATCAAATCACAAAAGCAGGATCAAGAAACGAGAAAAGTTGATATCCATTTAATCAGTGACGAGTTAAAAAACCAAACGTAGAAAAGTAAAAACTATGTGCTTGCATGGTCGTATCAAGCACAAGAAGCAAACAAAATTGTAGGATAAAAATAGAACAAATCAGCTCGTGCATCATATGCAGGGACATGCAAATACCACATCAGATTTTCATAACGAATAACACTATAACAGTGTATAAAGGATTGCCAAATATAGGAGTAGACACAAAGAAACATGGTATTTTTTCATTATTAAGATAATTAGAATAGCATCCAGATCAATGCACTGTAAGATAATTTGACCAAATATCAAGATTCCAAAGAGCATGTTTGCACAACAAATGCAGCTAAATTAACTTCAAAATCAAGATAACAGCTTCAAGACCTTGGATCTCAATACAGCCGAAGTACGCTTCTCGCAATTGAATGAGAACTATTTGGCTTTATTTTCCCTTGTCCGCTGCCTCTCCGGCTGCCCCTCATAGGTGTTAGGTAGAATCGTAAAAGCCCATTATCGAAATGGTTAGGCGAGTATCTAGCACTTCGATTCCTCTCTAACACGAACTCGTCCCTTTTCTTCTTCCCATTCCCGTTCATGTCAACAACCGGTTTCCTCGTACTCCCAAATGATCCCCCAATATGACTCGAATTCCTCCAGCTCACACTACTATTGCTCCGAAATACATTCCTATTGAATCCTCCTCTGACATCAGTGTTCCGTTCGTTCCTCAACTCCTGCCAAGACTCTGATAACGACCTCTCGACCCCATTTATTCTACTATACCTACTCTCATCCTCATCTTTGTTACCACCACCACGCCGGTGTATAAAACCCCATATTTTCCAACTCCAGCTCCTTGACTTCTTTGACTCCTTTCGCTCCCCATTCCCTAACACCGAACCATTACTCCTAAACCCATTATCCAACTCAAGAGCCTCAGAGCATTCATCCCTCAAAGAATTTGAATTCGAGTTCCTCAAAGAATTCGAGGTTGAGTCCCTCAAATCTCGCTCTCCTACCAACACCTTAGCCCCATGAAAATAATCCGCTGTCGTTGGAGAAACCTTAGCATTAGAAACTGCTTTCAACTCATCAATCTCCGCCACCACAGCAGCCGCAGTCTTCCTGATGGAACTAGACCTATCAAGACTCTTCCTCCTCCTCGAGGAAGAATCTGTATAGTATTCCCGAGTTTGTGCCGATCCTCCAGGCACACCCTCGTCCTTATTAACACCATTCACAGTCATCATTGTTGGCTCCTCTACCGGAATCTGCATATCAGACCGTGATACATGGACAGCTGGAGCATCCTCCATTACAGAAACCATAGGTGGCATCCTCGGAAAACTCCTCCCGATCAAGTACCCATCCCATGAAGCCCGGGGCTCTTCGAAAGAGTACCTCGGATCGTCGAAGCTGATTCTCCCGGTCCCAGCATCAAGCGAAAACCTCGGATCAGTATCACAAGACCTTCTCCCAAACCCGTAATCAGCAATCTCAGATTGAGTCTCTCTGTAACGCCTGGAAATAGGTTTCTCCACCGGCAACGTACCCGAGTTTTCACCATCGTTCTGCTTCTTCATCTTCTGCTTACGCCTCCAGTTTTGCCATTTCTTACTAAAAACTGAAGCCGCAGCCCAAAACCCCCCTCCTGAACTCTTCTTGGCCTGTGTATCGAGATCTATATGATCCTTCATTGGCTTCAAATTGTTAACATTCGGTACTTCTTCTACAATTTCGGAATTATTCGGCTCTATTTCTAGGGAGATTCCAAGATTCTCCAAATGGGTATCTGGAACTGGAATAATTTCATCACCATTGTCATCGTCATTATCATTGTCCTCATCAGCATTAACAGCAGAAGCAAAATCTTCTATGTTTTCGGGTTCTATAAACTCCTCATCATCACCATTTTCGGGCTCTTCGAGAACGGGTTTATTGGCAACAAAAGACTCGCATTGCTTGCTGTTCTGAGAATATTGTGTGTGGTTTTGGGAAGAAGAAGAGGCTTTATTAGTGGTTTTATTAACGTCGTCAATAGTAAAGAGTGAACCGAGAGTGTTACGAACCCTAACGTCACAAGATTTTCTCTGGGGCTCAAAAAAGAGGCCTAAAGCTTCATTTTTAGAGGCGGAGAAAGATTTCGTTCGCCGGAGCTCAGGAAAAAACGAGGTGGATTTGGAGCTGGTAGTTTTAGGTGCTGGCGGCGGTTTGTTGGAGGAGGAAGACGAAAACAGAGATTTGATGGCGGCGGCGGTGGCAGACGAGGGGCGGCGAGAGGAGGAAGGCGTATTGGAAGAGGATTGATCTAAGGTGGTGAGGCGTTCGCAGAGGCAGGAAGGGCAAAACCCAGTAAATTGCTCATCTGGGTGGCGGTCGCAACTGAATGAGGAGCGCGGTGGCTGTGGAGGCTGCGGTGGCGGCGCTGTCGGGTCTACAGCCGTAGGATTCATAACCGTTGAAGCTGGTTGTCTACACTCAACCCCCAGCTGCTCATTTCACTTCATCTCGCATTTAACACACAGAAACACCAAAAAGGCCCAAAAATCTCTATAACTGTTCAAGAATCTGTATGTTATACAAATAGAGAGATGAGCTTTACTTCGAGTACTCAAACGGACAGCGAAGAAAAATGAAACGCAGAAAGAGGAAGGAAGAGGAAAGTGTTGGGGAAATAAAAAGAAATTTAAGGAAAATTTTCTCTCTCTAAAAATTCCCTTACCGTTGGAGTTGAAATTACTGTTTTACCCTTCATGTGAATTCATTGCTTATTCCTAAATGGTATTTAATTTACAAACGGTGCTAATTATTGACCCAACTAAATTATAAATTATTATTCAACAAATTACTACAACTATGACTATCAAAACTAAATGCAAGATAACGGATTTTTTTTTTTTTTTTCCTTTTTTCTTCTAGTCTTCTATTCGCAAAATTTGTAATGAACGGATCATTACACATTATTTTGAATCAAAGAGCTCTTCGATATTCTAATGTTTTTAATTAGATACGATAAGTATATTTTTTTATATTTAGACCGAAATCGTAATGTGATCTTGTCTTATATTCTATAATAAATTATAAACGACAAATGACTGGCCTTCGAATGCAAATATCATTTTTATTTTTTTCGATATGCCAATTATATTAATGAAGTAATAAAATAAGATATTTATGCGGTTAATTTCAACTTTATTTTATCATGTTTTTACAGCAAAAAAATTAATGACTTGTTCGATAAATTCATTTGTACCGAATTACATAGAATTAATGAAAAATAAAAGTTAAAACGTACCATTTGATTGTATGAACACAAAATGATTATCTTTAATAGAATTTCTTTATCACATGGGTACAAAGTTCTAAGATATAATTGTCTTGATTGGTCATTTTTGTCCCAATCTGCTGCATTAGTAAGGGCTTCGAAACAGACCCAAAAATGTAAATTTATACCCCAGAAGAGTGCTCAAACCAGAACCATTTCTTGGAGTAATATTTGTTTATAAATAGTAACATTTTCATCTTTGGTCCCTATATTATTCTTCAAGTACCATTTTAGTCCCTAACTTAATATAGAGAGAAGTTCACTCTCTATCTTTTATTTTCGATGAAAGAAAATGTTCGAATCTTTATTCAATTCATAAGTTCCTTCATAGTAACTATATTATTACTCAAATATCATATGGTTCTCATGAAAATATGTCAAACTTAAATAGTTATCTAATTGAAATTAAAAAATGAACGTACAGTTGTTACGAATGAAATCACGTGAAAATTTAACCAACTTCATATGGCCATGAATGGTCCAATTTGGAGAACATAATAAAACTTCAGAAACTCGATAATATAATAGATATTTGGATGATTTGGACGTTGAAAACACAAAATGCAAGTATATGATAAAATTGAGCATTAATATTGCTAATCAGCAATAGATTGAGGACCAATAATGCAATTAATGAGTAATTCGATAATATAATAGATATTTGGATGATTTGGACGTTGAAAACACAAAATGCAAGTATATGATAAAATTGAGCATTAATATTGCTAATCAGCAATAGATTGAGGACCAATAATGCAATTAATGAGTAATTCGATAATATAATAGATATTTGGATGATTTGGACGTTGAAAACACAAAATGCAAGTATATGATAAAATTGAGCATTAATATTGCTAATCAGCAATAGATTGAGGACCAATAATGCAATTAATGAGTAATATATTTTCTTTGTTTGAGGAGCTTTCAATTTCAAAGATTCCTGTCTGCGACAAAAGCAAAAGTAAATCACGCCATCACCAAGACAACAGAGAGAAAGAGAGGAGAGAGAGTTTCTTTCTCTTTCTATACGTATAGAGAGAGATATAAGTTAGATGTGTCTCTCTCAAATCGCTTTCTTTGGTTTACTTTTTCGGGTTTTGCTTTTTCTTTTTGTTTTTGGGCTTTTCTTTTTTCTTTTTTTTTTTTCCTGTTTCTTTTGCATTTCCGCAGAAAATCAGATCCATAATGAATAATTGGTGATGTTTTATTCCACATTGAAATTTCAGCTTTCATGATTTGGTGGGCCAAAAACAGGCAGTGTTTAGGAGGGGGAGACTAATTTGGGAAATAATTGAATTTGTACTGAAAGGTTCAGCTAAATTAACTAGCCTATCCTCACTAGTCGGCTCTCTATTTGAATCATGAATTTAGGTTCACTGTCTACAAATGTTTTCGATTTAATTAAGATGGACTTGGAAAAAGTTGTTAAATAGGATTGTTGATTTAGAACCCTTGCATATAAGAAGATTCGAGAAAAAAAGACTGAGAAGATTCGATCGAACATCAAGTGAAGCCGTCGATCTCAACCAGATTCAAGGAGTAATCCCAACGATAATTTTCATACATAAGTGGACTTGACAAGTAATGAAATATTTTCGTCTTTAACAGTATGTGATTTTTCATTATTTTTAAAGAGATTCACGTAAATTTGAAATATGCTATTTGTACATAATGCAGTGTCCACCCCCTCACATGGAGGGTGACCCACTTAGGATATATTATATTTTATTCTAGGTGGGTCCCCCTCCATGTGAGGAGGTGGATACCGTTATGGACACCATCATCCCGTAAATATCTATGTTGTATTTCTGTGAAAAAAATCAAAGAATTATCAATTGCCTAAAAGAATAATGGTTTACAGAAGTGGAAAAATGATTTTAGTTTACTTTGGTTATAATGATGATCTTGCTATCATTACAATTGTGCAAAATAAACGGCTTTTAGAGAGGAGGACAAATCAATGATCTAAATCAACGGTATTAATTTCATTACACCAACTTTGGTAAAATTCAGGACAAATTCGTCCTTAGAATTCCTCCTCTATACGTAGGTTATACGTAGTCCAAAATCCGTACTATGTATAATGGTGATAATTATTATTATACAATTTGACACTGACGAGTGTATCCTATGTTTTCACTTTACATGCATCTTAATTTGTGTATGCAAGCGTGTGTATCCGTGTATCTACTAATTCATGTGAGATGGTATCACTATTTCAAAATTAAAAAAAATAAAATAAACTCTGCTAATAAAAAGCTAAATCGAAACTATTTCAAAATTTTAAAAAAAATGAGAGACCCTTAAGAGTTAGAATTACACATATAAATAACATTTTACGTGGACCCTGACAATAAAAAAAGATGAAAAGAAATACAAGCAGGTCCCAACTCAGAATGGGATGAATCTCAAATATATTGTCGTCATTAAATTGTAAACAATCAAATGATATCAACTTCACAACCATTGCCACCATTCCATTTGAATAATGCTGTTTATCGTTATAATGATAGAATATTGATGATATGGCAGTCTATGTATAATAATGGGATTGTACAAGTCAATTTTTATGAGAGAAATGTGAATAATAATGGATTGTCACATCATGATGATATGATAAATAGTATTATTCTTTCATTTTGGCAAGCAGCTAAAGTTTTACGTTTGTTTATATAACTTGTATTTATATATAATTGTATTTATTATAAGTTTTACCCTTTACATTATTCATAATTATTACGAACCAAACGAATTCCAAAAAAAAAAATTCATGTTTCAAAAACCCTTTAGTTTAAAAATTAGCACGGTAAATTGTAAAAAACGAAAAAATATTTAGTTTTATTTTACCAAGAATGTAAATGGGTAATTAATGCAAACTCGTGCAGTAAATGGTGGGCCGTGAAGGAGCTGAGCAGCCCGCCGTTGAGTCACGAGCAAGATAAGCCCGTTTTTAACCTAGTGGGCCCATATATTTCGGTTAAAATCACGGGGGCCCATTAATTCTCTTTTATTCACATGGCGTGCGAGGAAAAAGAAACAAATAAACAGGACCCACCACGTGTACGTAGTACGTACGGTATGTAATATACTATGTGTATTTAGTATATAATTAGACATAATAAAGTGATTCCCTGTCTTCTTCAGTCTTTAACTCTTCCTTTATTTTATCCACAAAATAATATAGATTAAAATCTCTCTCTCTCTCTCTCTCTCGGGTTTTGTCTTTTTATATTGTTGTTTGTTTGGGAGATGAAATGTAACCCATAAAAACCCAAATTGGATTCGGACATATGGAATGGGAGGAAGATTTTGAGACAAAAATTCTGTGGGACCCATTTAAGTCCATTTCCCATTTTATTGCACATTAGTGGGAAAATTTTGTTATCAAATAAAACTAGCAATTAACTTGTGACTAATTTTGATCATTATTTATGTTGAAGTTCCATTTTAAAATGTCAAAATTTACAAATTAATTATTTTTATATATTTAATTTTCGAGATTTTCGATCTATGTGACAAAAACTTCGATAAAAAAAAAATTAGCAGATATTTTTTTATATTACTAAGCTAGTGTCGAATGAAAGTGTAATCGAAATTCAATTTTGAAACTAAGAAATTGATAAAATATATTTTATCATACAATGTGCTTATTCTAAACACGCCTCTACAAGAAGGTGATTCTTTATGACAATTCAAATTTATATCTAAATAACAAAATTTAAAGCAGATATATATATATATATCAGGGATGATCAGTTAAGCATGCTACATGAGTAAGACGATCCTTAGTGTCAGACAAATTTTATTTTTTTTTAGTAAATTTTGAGGATTTATATAAACAAGTAGACATCTGTTTCCTTGAATCTTTTTGTCATCTGCAATAATAATAATAATTCACATTTGAGAATATTATTTTCTGAATTAGTTGTGGACCTACCTTAGTTTATGTGATCAATCGTCTAGACACAGTGAGTTCCATGTATTTAAAGATATATAACTAGTCGGACTTCGATAAATAATGATTTAAGTAAAAATTAGCTTGCTCGATATTTGACTATGTGTCAATTAGAGTTCAATACAGAATATCTTGCAGAGTAAATAAAGGCACCCTCAACGAGGAGTAAGTTCTCAATAAGTAATCAGAATGCACACATACTATCGTCTAATGTTGATGTTATTCACTCAGACGTGAGTGTGACACACAAACATACTGTACAAGAATTGGCAGGTAGTGGTGAGTGGGATCAAGCCTACAATATCAAACCTTAAATATATATTATTTTTTGGAGAGACAATAAAATTGACTTATCATAGGAGAATCAAAATAATCAGAAAATCAAAGCGCATGCTTGCATTAAAGGTTCCACAAATTTCGCCGAAACCATTTGTTTTATCTAATAATGCTGTCTAATTATATTAGGCATTTTAATAATTATTATGCATAATTACAAGGATTACATTGGTATCTCTAAGTTCTTCACCTTGTTATAGGGTTAAAATGCAATTAATTAAAAGTTTAAGGGTGAAAATAATGGAGAAAAAAAAAAAAGCTGCCCATCACTTTATGGCGTGTTTGGATGATGATTTTAGGGTTTACCCCCACACAATTATTAATTAATGCATTTTTTCATAAAGAATGTTTGTGTTGAATGATAACCCACTATAAAAGAAGCCCTCATTTTGGACCCCCAAAATCCCTATTCACATCCACCCTCAATAGCATGTGTTATTGCCTATTATTTTGAATTATATTCTCTCTCTCTTTTTTTCATTGATATAACAATGTTTTACGATTAAAGAAACGTAGACAAATGTTTAGAGTTAATAAAAATCAACAAATTCAATGCCTGAAAAGATGTAGACCTGAATTCATGTTAAGAGAAAAATTCGAAGAAGGCGAGTCATTTTTTTTAGTATCCAAATTGAGTTCCAGTTATCGCATCAAGTTCAACCATGTACATTAAAGTAATGTAACACAAGTGGTATGAAGAACCCATGATAGTTTCAATAATCTAAAGAACATGATCCCTAGAAAGAATTTAGAGTTTGGCATGTTACTAAAGCTAGACAAAAGTGTAGAAGCATACAAAAGGATTTGAAGGCACATTTTCATAGGGATTAGCATATATTCCAAACAGATCTTCAGCTGATTATATGAATCTTTGTAGAGTTTGCATATGATTTACTGACATGCCATGAAATGAATAAGAAAAGGGCTTTCCTCTGCAGCTTTTTTTAATATGCATGAAAATCATCAGAGGAGACAATTTTCAAAGGTGAAAGGAATAAAGAAAAACAAAGAGGGGTCATTTCTTTTCTTTTATGCTCAAGGTAAGGGAAAAAGGATGAATAAGAGAGTAAAAGTTGAATTATTTTTGGGACAATTTGATGTCTTCATGGAAAATGAATGGGCCCACAAGTACTTTCCTGTTTCCAGGCTGGGGTACTCAATGCCCAGAGGCTGAAACAGATTCAGAATGGAGCAAAGTTGAGTTGGGCCAGGTCAGTTAAAATCAATTCTTTGATGTGTATGTAATTTTTTTTGACAAATTAAGTGTACACTTTTTTTGAAACATGTGATATATATCAGTGTACACTTTCAAGCACCAATCACCATCGGACCACCACATTCAAAACACTTTCGAGCAGCTCCGACCACAAGAATCGTCATTGAGGCCGACCACGACCTCCGACCCAAATCAAAACACAATATGTATCCCAACTACACTTTCATAACTCCATGCTATATTGATATTCCAATTTCTCTTAAAACAAGTCAGAGGTATAACAAAGCAACACATAAAGTTATCTCCAATTAAAGCCAATAGGTATCATAGTATGTTGTCACATCGAAATAGAATTTTATGCTAAAGTAAGAACTAGCATTAAAGTCAATTTATAACAATTGGCGTGATTGTGTGTATTTCATTTTCTTTTTCCCAGTTTTAGAAAGGACTCGCTGACTTAATGACGAAATTTCAAATAAATTTCCATGCCAAATTATCCAATAGAAGTTGTTCTCTTGTAGGACATGTCAAAAAAATAATAATATATAAAAAGGACACTTCGAAAAATATTTACGGGTTCATAACTTTTGATTCTTCTACGAATGATGTATGAGTATACAAGAACTCGATATTATTATATTTATTCTTATAGGTTCAATAACTTTTGTCCACATTAATGAATTAAAGTGTCTTTCTCATTTACACACACATCTCCTTTCTTTCTTTGCATTTTTCTTTTAAATTTGCAAACCATCATACTTGTTCAGACCAAAAATTTCATAGCCTAAAACAAAAGGAAAAGGATAACTTGAGTGAAAATGCTGTTGAAAACAATAAAATCTTTATAGATTTTAGTCATTTCATAGAAAAGTATTCAGCAGAAATCCCTTATTTTCTAGTAATTTTCTTATAGCAAATCGTCATCTTAAGAATCGTGTTGTTATTCCACTTCAATCTTTGTGCTTAATAATACTAATCCGTGCTCGACTTTGGTAAGATGGACTGAACAACACTCGACATTGTAAAAGAAAATAAAGTTAAAATCTTATTTATTGTGATATTCAGTGTTATTCAATATTGCGTACCAAACATGTCCTTTAAGATGAAGGTTCACGCCTTTCAGCTGCCTCAGCATACAACTGCTTCCCATCCCCTAAATGGCCCTTCTCCAGGATCCAGGTTGGCAAACCCAGAAAATAACTGCAGTGCACTCTGATCTGAAGAATCAAGATTGTGCAATGCTTCTTTGCACGCAATGGCTGTCTCGAGCTTTCCGAGCCCATTTTACCTCCTTTGAAATAGCATTTCAGCACCTTTCAAGCAACGGATTGAGGGATCCTTCAGCATAAAATTTGGGTCAGTCTCTTTGTTTTCTCTCTGAATTGCACCTACAAAATCTCGAGCCTGCATGCCAGAAAATCTCTTTAAACCTCCATGTAAACATCTTTATTAACAGTCATGTCTAAAGCAGACGTTTTGAGCAAAATGTAAACAACACATCAAATTTGGAAAAGATTCTGTTCAATCATCTTATCTTGATTTTGCGATCCCAAAGATCCATGAATCGGGATCGTGATGAATATTCAGGAACATTTGGAACGCGACAAAAGTCAATAAAAACCACTGTCAGAAATGACCCAGATCAAGATACAGCAGTCCAATCTTCGCTGGAAACTATATAGTATTCAATCAGAAATTCAACATGTAAACATAAGTGGAAATGCCGACACGTTATTCACAGAGGCAGTACAGGATATTTAGCATATAGACTGAAAAAAGATTATTTTTTGAAGAAATGGCAAACAGTGAAATATTGAACAAAAAGACCATATCAATGGAAATAAGGTTGCTGTAGCACTGAGTTTGAGCTCTCAGTCAAGCTGGATTTTTACCGATTTCATTTATCGCATGTTGGCACAGAGTTTATTTTTCTTTCTTGATATTGCTCAGTGCTATCAAATTCTACGTTCATCCTGCAGCTAGCTCTTTGATTGTTTGATCAGGATATTGCAGGATTCCTGCTTGCTATCTTCTTGAATCTATTCAAGACTGTTCTTCAATTGTTCGTTGAATGAGTATTCCCCATCTTTGGAACAGGGATTTCAAAATCTGCTGGGAAATTGGCCGCGATAATGAGTACTATTGGAAACGGATTCTTTGGACCTTTCTGAGCATTCTCAACTATAATTGGTTTCCAATGGAGAACGAGTCTTCCAGGATCAAAGCTCCATGGTCTTTTGTATTTCTTTGTTTCTTTCTAAGGTATTAGTCGAGATCCAAAAATATTCTATCATGTACAATTGTTTATCGATCAGGCATCAGAATTTTTGAAGAATGACAATTTCGTCTGTTTCGAGGCATCAAATTTTAGGTCTTTTTTTCAAAATTTTAATTTTTATTCAGAACGAACTTATTAAGCTTGGCCAGACATGCTCCAAAATCAAATTTGGTACAGGGTTAAATTGCAAGATGAAATATAAGATAAAGAAGACCCGTAAAGGATACAACAAAATGCCAAAAAAAAATGGGGGGGCAGCAAAATCCACAAACCAAATGGAGTATAGGGTCAAAAATCTTATTTTCTGTATATTTTCTAGCAAAGGAAAGAGTTCAATTACATCAAAGAAAACCTCTCGATAAGCAGCCCCAAATTACAACATTTGCCTTGCATTTTCAAACACAAAACTAAGATTCGATTCAGGAACAAAAGGCTCTGTAGCAGAGATGAGATGTTGAAGATCTCCCAGAGATGAAATTTGATCCAGTTAGTTTTCCAGCACAAGGATTCTGAAGATGACAACCCTCGATTGCTGTGTAATGCCAAATATACACTTCAAATTTCATTGGCTGCTCGATGTCACAAGTCAGTGTTCCGCGAAAATGATGGCAGAGGCATGGCGTCTTGTGGGCGCAGGATGACTAGAACCCCAAACATTCCCAGCATTGGAAGGACAAGAAGCCATTTTAACAGCTTGTAATAATACATATGAAAGGTAAGGGAGAAGTTGTCTGAAAAATAGAGTCCATTCTTGTCAACCATCTCTACTAGAACAGTCCCGGCAGTCCTAACTCCTACAGTTGGAAGTTTAACACGATGTATTCCAGAACGGTCAAAGACTTGATTTTGCTTAATCGTTCTCTCTCCTTGGTAATTGCCGGGAACCAACAAACTTATCTATATTTTCATTAAAACAGGAGATAATATCAGGAAATGGTAAAATATTTTTCCCATTTTTATTTGCCTAGATGTGCAAAGAATCAAGGCCTGGAAGAAGCTTCATACCGTGACATTATAAGGCCCTTGGAAGCCAGATGGAAACCTGTATCTGTCTACAATTTCTAATTCGACCCAAAAACTCTTGCCTTCTTCATCACGGAAAGTTCTTGATGATGGTGTAACATAGATTCCTTCGCGGCCATAGAGGTGTGCAACATTGTTTCTGCCCTGATTCGGGGATCTCCATGCCTGGAAATTCACAAGAAGCGTTAATAATTATGTCAAGTTGGCGAATAAATAAAAACGGATTTAACTCAATCAAATCCTGCCTTGAGTGGATGATGTGGAGAAGGAGTTGAAAAACAGAATACATTTCCATTCATGGTTGTCACTATAAGATCAAGATCATCTCCTCCGTCAACATTGTCGGCCAAAACCATGCTATATCTGATTGAAAAAAGATATAATATTTTGTGAAGTGAGAAGATATTAGTAATAAGAATGACTAATAATTACGTGAACTTTAAATTATCTTACGATGTTTCTCCAATATCCACAACATCAGCACATGATGTGGGTCCGTCAATTAGGTATAAATAACCATCAAATGATGTTGTAACAATTGTTAGTCCCTTCTTTTTCTCCCCACGTCTGCTCAAGTCAACTAGAAGAACTTGATTCATTACTCTACCATGAGTTCTATATGGATAGGGCCGTACCATTGACCCATCCTTGCCACTCAGAACGTATATGTTTCCAGATATTGTTGGAACGACAACATCAGTATGACCATCCCCATCCACGTCACCTATTGTGGCACCCTGAGAAAAAATAATGTTTCTCATATGACATACACAAACATTATATCTAGTATGAATTTACCATATGTAGGAGTCAAGAAATTGTGACTTACCTGTGGAACAAGGCTCTTAACATGTGCTTCCCAAATTTCTTTTCCTTGTGGAGTCCAAGCTGCAACATTTCCATGTGCATCAGTAGTCACCAGTTCAATTTTGCCATCATCATTGATATCAGCAGCAACTACTGCCCCTTGAATTTCAGCCATCTCAAGTGGAAATTTCTCTCTTACATGTCCTGAATCAGTATAAACTACAGTAAGGCTAATAACCAAGACAATGAGGATGCATACTAGAAGTAATAAAAATAAAAATCATGAGAACGCGTCTTAAAATGATCTGGGCAAGAATGATTACACAGTTTCTAGATTAGGGATTTCTCGACTGAGACATTCCAGTATATTCATTTTTATTTTTAAAAGTCTCCTCAGCATTGGTCAAATCAAGACTTCAAACAGATTGAAATACTGCTTTCTATTGTATCATTTCACAGTTCCCTGAAAATATATATTTCAAGAGAAATGAACCATGTAGACACATAAGTTTTAACTATGAAATGGTAGTCTCGGATTTGTAATGTACGATGCTGTTCATCTGCCCACACCACGCATGCAAAAAAACATATAATTAAAAATAGATATAGTACATTCCAATTGTAAGATTGTAGAAAAATCAATTTCTTGCAATTTTATGAAAGTCTTGGTTACAGAATGGTACAGAAGAGCACGCACCCTTGTGGTCCAACACATAAAACAAACCATAAGAAGTTCCAACCAGGATGTCCAAATTCCCATCACCATCCAAATCAACAACTGTTGGAGATGAATATATGTAGGCACGGAAGCTTCCAGTATCTGTACTCAGATCCAGTTGTGCAGTCCATTTAACTTGCTTTGTGTCAAGATTGAAAACAACAATACCACCAGCAACATATTTTCCAATCTCAATGCCACCAAGTTCCTTCAGATGCTCTGGATTGTCATAATACCTGTGAACCTAAAATAATCAGCTGGATTGCATGCAGGCCACTTCTAGTGGTGGCAAACGTTCAGAAAGATAAAATATAATGTAAGATGCTAGAGTTTATCTTCTTTATTTCCTAAGTATTAACAAGAAGCCACAACATTCCACAAATTATATATTTAAAGAAGTGATGAAGTGTCGAAAAGAAAAAAAATATAGTGAAAGTTGCAGGATTGAAATTTTAGCACATGTATTGAAGTAAGAAATTTACTCATGGTCAAAGAAGTAAGAAACTCCGAGAATCATCTCTGACACCCCATCATTGTCTATGTCTGCAATTACCTGAAAAGAAAAAAAGACTACATCAAATTTGGTAATAAAACACATTGAAAAACCTTATGCTTGGAGGTCTCAAAGGCAGAAAAGACTGGAATGCTTACAACCCCTATACGGAAGAAAGCAGAAGCTACATATACTATTATACTTACAGGAGTGCATAAAACATGTGCATCTATATGCACAAAATCTTCCAATTTCTCATGTTGTGCTTCAGTCCATTCCTCATCTCCCCACAAGGTTTCGTCAACATAATCATCATAATCATAGTTATATTCATCAGCCAACTCTTCATTATCCCGGAATAACTCAAATGTTGAATCAGCATCAGCTTCCAAGCCTCCATCATTTTCGACAGTAGCAGCATGAACACCCTCAGCCTCATTACCTTTGGATCCAGAATCAGATACACTTTCTTCAAGAAGCCTTCTCCTTGTGTTTGAATCAGAAGATGTACTGCTACTAATGTTCTGTAGCACATTGATCTCTGCATTTGCTTGACTAATATCCTTTTTCCCTGTATTCTCTAGATTAGATGCATTCTGTACATCATTTTGAACATCGGTTGTGGAAATTGTGTTATTAGATGCATCATGACGAACTTCAGGTGTAGGATTCGATGCGTTCAATGAATTGTGGACTTCTGGTAGAGAGGCGTCTGAACTCTTTGCTGCTAGCATACTTCCATTGTGTTCTAAAACATAATTTTGAATTTCAGACATGTGCAAGGATAAACATAAACTTGAAAAGCGACAGTCAAGCATTCCATAAGCCCAATTGCCACTGGAAACTAATTGGATATACCTCGAATGCACAGAAGAGAAATGCTACAGCAAAATCACTGAAATAAATATGTTCATGACAATATTGTACATTCAATCTTATCCCGCTCAATGCAAACAGTATTCTCACCTGTATGGGGGTGCAAACAGTATTCTCACCTGATATGGGGGTGATTGCTGACAAACAGGAAAAATTTTAGTGGACAACAGCAAATTGCATATGCTCATGAAATGTTGAATGTTCACAAGATGAAAAGTCTCTAGGATACGAGTCAGTGAGGCCATAGTCTAAGTAGATCCAGGCCTCCATTCTAGAACATCTTCAAATTTTCATTCAACTCTACCATCAAGATTTTTCATTTTTATTTTTTCATTTTTTGTTTATCCTTTTGAATAGCTTATTAGCTGAACTATTTGGTGTTACTTTTGCAATACTGCCACACAGTTTGGACTTTACCAGGCACTCTATGTGAAAATGAATCCTTTTCAAAAATATACAAGGTCAATTTTATCCATAATTGCAAAAAATATAAGGTGATTATAAAAGGAATTAGTTTTCTAAAAAGTTATGTCAGAAGAAGAAGGTGAAAGAGGGCAGCCTTTCTGTATGAAAGGAGGGGCGGAGGGAGGAGGAATTAAATAGGATCATCTCTTAATAAGCATGCAGAAATAAAAAACAAAATAAATAAATAAAACTTCAAAAGTGAGAATGGATCAAGCTAAAAATATCCGAGCAAGGAAAAAAGATTGATATTTTCCCATAATAAATAGTGTCTCCTCTAACATACAATGGGGTCTTGACTCTTCTATCGCTGGATGGATCAGATGTTAAAACATTAAATGGTCTAGGATGAGAGATTAAAGCAGTTAAAATCTGAATGATCAGGACATTTTATGCAATATGCCAATGTTTGTAATCTTGAGTAAATGAAATGATATTTAATTCATACAGGACCAAGGGTATTCACAAAATTTTTCAAGTAGCATGCTATCAATTGAAGAAAGTTTTGCGTGTACATCATGTCAGGAAAACTTTGGGGAGACCATGTGGCATTTGAGTGTGGAAAGTACAATTTTGAGATGCTTCAGCAAGCTTGCTCGACATATTCAATGAGATTGAAGGAAATAAGAAATGAAAGAAAAGAAACAAAGCATCCACAGCAAATTGCATTATCATACCACTTGCAAAATTAATGAACATAAATAACCATTTTGTTTTAAGTAACCAATAATAAACTTACGAGTCATTGACTCCATAAGAGCCTCTTGGATCAACTGGTCATCATGTACATCTGGATGGGAACGATCCACAGGGTCCGGATGCAAATCCACATACCAATCCTTTTTCACTTTCAACCTAGGAATCTCTAGTTTATCTGACATCATGTAACCGGACACCCTATTTCCACAAATTCATTGAATCAAGGCAGGATATTTACAATACTGCAGCCACAAAACATTTTGAATAAATACTAAACTGTTACCTGAAAAAGAGGACTTCACCATTGTAGGTGGCTAAACCTATTTCTCTCACACCATCCTTGTCAATATCATATAGGAGGGGACTAGAATGAACAGTCGACTGATGAAAAGCAGGCCATCCTGATAAATTATGTAACAATCAGTAGAAATATCACATCATCTGGATGATACCAGCCAAAATCATCCCTAGTGTTTTACATATTGTCCTTTTTTCCCCTCTAGTGTTTCACTAGGAAACAATGCGATTAGCAAAGTAGTCCTCCATAGACAATACGAAAAATTCAAAGAAGTATTTACTTTTAACAAAGTGAATCTAGGAAATAAATCTCTATTGAACCTTCATTTCAACATTGCAAGTAAAGGTATACCTGGCATTTTATCTCCATCAGAACCTTCTAGGACTTCCAAGTAGTGCACGAAAGAAGGAACGACTACCTCAAGCTTTCCATCACTTGGGCATAAATTGAAAAGTTCTTAATGAGAATACATTGATGGAGTTAAGGAGAACAACAAACGACGACGATAAGTAATTATAAACATTTATCATACTGTTATTAAAGGAAATTTGATCATAACTCTCTGATAAAGGAAATAACAGCTTGTGTAGGAAAAGGAGACTGTTCACACAAAGTTTACTTAGTACTGAACATGTATCTTTAACTTTATTTGATTAAGTTTCACATTACAACTTCAGAAAAATATATAGAAATTAAAACAAGCATAAACAGAATGAAATAAAAGCAGTTCCTTCTAAAAAAGGGTAAAGCAGACAGCTTTCCAGTTACCTGTTGATATCGGCAATTAAAGGCGATGCATATATGCTAGAACTCACTTCAGTCTGCCATCTTAATTCCAAATGCCGAGGGCATTGTGTATTCAAGAGCTCATCCTCATCACTAAGCACACCAAACCACAAAACCATAAACATTAACAGATAACACAGCTCACAATTTCACCCATTTAGTAAACCTATCAAAGACGCACGTAGAAATATAACAGTACTATTCATCGCCAGCTGTTGACCGAAACATACATCCCTTCATAATGAATTATCATTTTTCAAATAATCACACATTCAATCAAATAAACACAAGACTAGTGTGTCATAAACTTTTGTCAGATGAATTTAAAAAAGAATTATGCAAATAGTTGTCAAATCTTAACGGATTAGACGTACAAATTGGGGTAACCAAGTGCATCATCAGTTGCCTCACGCTCGCGAAACTTGTTCTTCTGCTGTTCCTCCGATTGTGAAACGCCATAATTGAAACTTAAAGACAATAAATTTAACACAACAAAACAGAGAAATAGAAATCTCCAAGTTTTCATGAATGATAAACTGTTTCCCCAACAAATTCGAAAATGATATTTAGAAATTGACCCAATAGTCAAACCCCTAGTGAAGGGTTCTAAGGATCCAGGCGAAAGCGAAGAGGAAGAAGAAATTTTTGGAGCTGATTTCTTCTTCTATTTTGGGGTCCGCAGGAGAGCTGAATACCAAATACTGAGGTTTTTTCCCTTTTTTTTTTTCTTTTTCTTTTTCTTTCTTTCTTTCTTTCTTTTTTTTTTTTGGGTCAGTTAGAAGATTTATATTCTTACCCTTCAAGTCCTACGTATTTATATTTGTACCCTTCTATTATGAAGTCTGTAAATTGCGCCTCTTTTAGTTTATTGCCTTAAAATAATTGTAATATTTGTTCCCAACCTATGACTTGACCTTGATTCTAACGTCGTTTGGAAGGGTCAACTTGATCTTAGGTGGAAAACCATGTAAGAGCGATCGATTCTAATTTCATCTATACATGTTCCATATCAAATTTGCCAAGTGCCCATCTTATTTTCTTCCAACCTATCTATGTTCTAATCGAGACTAATTGCATGTCTCAATCCTCTTGCCTAAAGCATAAATTAAATGGCAAGAGACATGACAACCTTTCCCATCTCCCACTAATTTCTTTTTTCTTTTTAAAAAAAAAAGAATTCAAAGATAGGAACAACATTCTCCATCTCCACTGACCAATCCGTGGTAGGACGGAACATTTAGTTATTCATATTCTTCACCATTTTATCATATCATATTTATTTTGTAAAAGAGCCACCAATTTAAGTACAAAATACCATCACTACCATCTCCATAATTAGACATCCAACCCATGATCGTCGAATTCTTTATTCTTAAGCAGCAAAACACCCAACTTATATGGGTTTAGATGCATGGTTCGTAACCACGATGGACTCCATCGAAGCCATAGGCCATGATCAAGGGACGAATGATGCAATTTTTCCATTATTTCCAAATAGTTAGAACCTAGAAAGGTGCAAAGTCGTGAAACAATAAATTTTGAAAAGAGTCATTTTTGTGCATTAAAGAGTATCCATTCGCAAAGAAGAAGGAAAATTCTTTCTAACTAGAGACGAAGGAAGACATTACAAGATATCGCAGCAATGGTACAAGCATAAAAGAGCACGTGAAGAGCAAAAAGCGAACGAGAAGAAAGTGCCACTCCCCTCTTAATGCAATTACGTTCACACGATATCATTGCACCAACAAGAGAACGCAACACTAAATAAAGTATACCATTCATCTATATTCACAGCATGAAAAATGCTACAGAACTCGATTCTGTCCTATTGAAGCTATCTATTAGATAACAAACTATTGCTTGATACTAATACACATTGTGACTCTGCTTCTAATTCCTATAATTCTTGAATACACTGGAAATGAACGGGGGATCTGATACAGAATATCACTTAGTGTGCAAACAGAATCATGCAACAAGACACTATGGCACTCGTCACCAACTTATAACTAGCAAATTATCTACATAATCCTCTTATATTCTCATGTGTAGGCCATGTTGTAGATTCTTTTGGGGAGACATCTTTCACTAATGAGAATCAATCACCTACGGCGTGATGTGTTATTGTGTTGGTGGGCTTTGCTCTCATTCTGTATCCTATCTGAATACATTGGTAGGCGAATTATCTCATTTATTTCGTTCAAAAGGACCTCCTCTGTGATATTGTCCTTTATACTTCTCATTACCTGTTTTGGGTTGAACAACACAGCCAATTAGTACATTAGCAGTTAGTGATGATGTGCACTAGTGTAGGAACATCGATGGAAGATGGGATGTACCTTCTTGTAGGTGTTAAACTCATTTGGAGTCCCTTTATCTGGTCTGATCCGCATGCATACCCATACATCTTCGTCCTTATCCCAAGAACACTCAACTATCTTCCCCGAGTATGATGCGGGGTCGGACCCATCTGCAAAATCATTAAAGAGATCCAAAGGAACAATCGTAAGGAGAAAAAGAACAAGACTAAGAACCAACAAATCATCACATAAAACAAGCACAGTAATAAAAGAGAGAAATGAGAAAACATTATCAAGTCCGATTACAGACAGCCATTCTGGTGTGCCTTATGAAGCTCCATATTGCTGCTACTACCTAATTGCATGTCTTATAACTGAAGATGTTATTTAAAAAGAAACTAAATGCACTGAATTCTCCTAATTAGCATCAATAAAATGCAGAAGGAGCTTTTCGTGAATGAGCAATTACGGTAGAAAGAATTAATAACACTGCAAAACACACACACGCACAAAAGTAGAAGCTGAATCCTTTACCTCCACCAAGTTTTAGTTACAGTAGAATTTAAGCTTCAGGTTACAACATAGTGATAGACAGACATAAATGTTAATCTAGCAATCCAGTTCACGCATAATTTGTTTTAAGGTTACTTGATAGAGAACGCCAAAAATGAAACTGAAATATTAGTACACGGAAACCCCACAGTACTACCACCGGATATTAATGATTTGCAGTGAAGCAGGGGTGTAAATTAAAACTACTTACAAATTAACCCAGGTTTCACATATCTCCTAACATCCAGGATAAAGAAGCATTTGCAACATGACAGCCAAAGCTTCTGAATCTCAATACATCAACTGAAGATTGATTAGAGATATTACTGTACAAATAGAATGTCATGAAAACCAATAAACCAGCCTAGATGCCCTAATCCATATTGTATGCCTTGGGGAACCCATACAAGATTTGATGAGGTCCGAAAGTCACGAGGAATCCATGAATTTTTTACTTACTTTCAAATTTTTTGAGCCAAAGTTGTGAATTAATCAAATTTTAGCCAACCAGACATGCAAATGTACATGGGGTGTGATGCAATAGGTCAAAGCTAGCTTTGGGTCAAACCTAGTGATGGAGAGATGAAGTAACGACAGGATTTAGAAAGAATTTTAAAATAGAGTTATTCAAATTATTTTTGTTTAAATTAGATTAGGTTAGTTTTAACATTTTGATAAAGTTCTAATTTATTAGAAGTTGTATTAATTATTAGATTATTTGCTCTATATATATCGGGCTTATTCATTGTAATAGACACCCTTGAATATATAAATAAATTGATTTCCTCTGTGCCCTAATATCTTCTCTTCTTTTAACCCCTTTCCTTTTTTGGTTCCTTCTTCAATTGTTCGTTGACAAATTGTTAAGTTCTTCGTCAACTAGACAAGAAACGACCACTTATGCTAATACACCATTCCAGCACTGCCTTCCCATCATTCAATAGCTCATCTCTTTTACATCAACTACTACTAATACATTTCAGTTAAAAGTTCTATCTTCAAGTGACCTGGATATCAACAAAGAAAGGTCTCTCCATTAACAGCATATTTCAGTTGGATGATTGAGAAATTCACCTTGCCCTATCAAATCAATATACAGATTAAGTAGTTCATGATTTTGAATAAAGGAGTGTTGCTAAAACAGATCTCTTAATGATCACTTGAAAAGAAAACTTGCATTTGAGCATCCCATGCCAAAGTGAAAATCTGAGCAACAAACAGAAAATATCAAATCTCAGTAATTCATTAGCTAAGTGTACTCGTATATGTTTACAAAGTTTGAACCCTTCTATAACTAAGGATACATAAAAAAAAACTTGCGTAGTTCAAAAAAGATATAGGGCCTGGTTCAGAGCCTCTGGAAAAGAAAGAGGCAATTCTGACATTTGCTCACTTTTCTATTTCATTATTATGACCTATTTGTTGGAGGGACTAGGACAGATTGTCCAAGTTTATATTCCGAGAGATTTATACTTCTTATTGCTACAAGTAGATTAAAGATTTTTGCTTAGACCAAAAAATGCGGAGTCAATTGACAGATACGATGGGACTTTCCCAACACCTTAAGAGCGATGCAACAACAGCAGCATTATAATAATGAAAAATACTAACCTGGGAAAACAACCCGACTTCCTTCCATGAGTTTTTTCTTCCCTCTTTCATGAAGATAAAGTGACTGGCGACTGTCAACCATCTGCTAATGCACATGGACAGAAAATTTATCCAGAGACAGCAAGAAACACGACACAAAAGTTCATTCACATTTAGCTATAATAGGTTTTACTGATTTAGAAAAAGTATATAACCAGGTGAGCACCAAAGTGTGGCGGGTGCTAGACAGAAACAGAGTTTTATTAGATATATCAATATTATAAAGGAGGTGTACAATTGTGAATTCAAGTAGGGTAGTAGTAGAGAATTTACTATGCCAATTTCTGCCAGGCTTTTTATCTTTTTGGTTTAGTCATAAAGGAGCTAACTAAACATGATTGAGATCAGGTTCCTTTGGGGTTTGTTATCAGTAGAAGACAGATCTGGTTAATGATACTTGGAGGGTAGAAAATATTAAGTCTAAAAGCATTTTGGAGTGTTTATGAACGATCTAAATTATAAATAGATCGAAATGGAGTCGTGGATACTTAGTACTTGTTAAAAAGTCTGGTATAATAAACATGACCAAACATGGCTATGCAGATCTAAGAAGGATAACAAAAATATCTTCCTGTCATCAAATAGAACTAATAGTCAAGTCAAACAATGGAGTACGATTCCAAAGAGCCTGATAGTTGAAAAACACCAGACGACTTGAAACTGATATAATGCGTAGGATTAGAGTGAGTTGGACAAAGTGAAGAAGTGCTATAGCAATTCCATGATATCAAAAGGCACCTATTAAGTTTAAAGGCAAATACCATAAAATGGTTATTAGATCAGCTATACTTTATGGTGCCAGAGGGCTTGATCATTAAAAACATTTTGTCTACATAAAATGAATGACAGAAGTTAAATATAGATGTGTAGGCATACTGGAATGGACAAAATAAGAAACGAAGAAATATGCTAACTAATCACAGATGGCTCCAAGTGAGGATAAATTAAGAGAATGGATAGACCTAAACAATCGCTAATTTACACAGCAATGTATCCTTAGTGCAACGAGCTAGAAGACGGAGAGAAACACCTAAATTAACACTATTTCAGCTGGTTGCAGAACATTCAGTTGTATCAGACTGTTCAATTGACGCAGCATTGGATCAAAACAGAGTAGCTATTATGAAAAAGGATTAACTTGTACTAATCATCCATAATAAGTAGATAATACAAGAAAAGTAATTTTCCGGATAGAGAGAGGAAGAGAAGAATTGCATTAGCAACAACCTCAAAGTGGAAATCAACTGAATTCATTTCTGGATATTTCCACTTCAAGAGACCCTCATGCGTTCGAGGAACATAAGGATCGTCCCAACCCTGGCACGCAAAAACCATGAGCAACTATCGCAATACAAATTAATGAGAAAAAAATACTAGCATTAGATGCTTAACACATTCCCGCATTCATGGGTGAATAGCGTGTTCAAGACTCAAGAGTGATAGCACAAATTACATAAATAAAGCATAGGTACTGTGAAAAATCACAACCCGAAATATGAGCAATTAAATGTGCCACTAATTCTATATTGTCATTGCAAGCACCTGAAAAATAAGACCATCTGCAGCATGTGAAAGCTTTGGAATAAATCCCTTCAAAAGTTTTGTGACTGTAGAT
This sequence comes from Fraxinus ornus, assembly GCA_903798235.1. Classification (NCBI taxonomy): domain Eukaryota; kingdom Viridiplantae; phylum Streptophyta; class Magnoliopsida; order Lamiales; family Oleaceae; genus Fraxinus; species Fraxinus ornus. The sequence goes on along the minus strand of CAIGRF010373398.1, from coordinate 17,001 downwards.
AGCAGCCAAAAGTCTTTCCTTCTCACCTGTGAAGCTCCCACGGATTAGAAAAAGTTCCAGCATTTCAACAACAGATGGAGGTGGGAGTGGGGACAAGAAAAGGACTCAAGATGTGAAAATCGCATAGCCCAAATACAACATACCCTGAATGGCTCCATGTCATATCTATAATAGGGGTTTTTGCTCTGTGATATATATTGTCGCTCTATATTCCGAGGTTCAATTACTTCCTTCTCAAGCATTTTCCAACGTTCATAAAAGGGCCGCTGCATTAAAACGAGTGTTTATGTAGAACCACTCAATCACAATAAAACCAACACTGTAGAGAAGTGCGACTGTGGAAAAAAACATAGTAAACTAAATAATTTCATGATTCTTGAACAAGGGAAAATGCAATATGAGCATATAATCCATAGTGGTCTGTATCAGGAATTAAGACGGTTTACAGTTGAAAAATATAGATTCAATCAGCAGTATTATCTCCATCAATTGATACCTGGATGCAATGAATAAAAGAACTTTCATACATAATATTACAACTTGCATGGTGTTGTAAGATATTTCTACAGATTAAATTGTGATAATTACTAATATGATGAAAAATAAATGAATATGTTCCTTCACATAATTTTTCTGAACCTCTTATCTATCAAAATTCCAGATACTCGAACATCACACTGCATTTAAGTGTATACCTCAAACATCTCTTATGTTCCATGTGCTCATGCTAAAGCACATTTCATGTCATCTTGATTCCCAGGGAAGAACAATTATTAAAATTAGTCTTTTCCGGTGTTAAAAGAGTAATAAATTCAGGCTGATTATAAGAAACCCATACTTTATCAACCCACGAAACTGAAGATCAGCAAGATCATTATATATACCATGAAACATGGGCACGCAAGCCACCAATAATGGATCACAAACATAAGGTTGATTTCCCTTCAAATTTAAAAATGCACATACATTAGTACTAATGGTCATTGCAGAACACAGCTTATCAGTCGCTAATGATGAACAATGAACATAAGAATGACACACAAACACAAGATTGATATCAATTGGAGTTTAAAAATGCAAACAAATTAAGAAGTTGAGCACCAGAACTAGAGAAGCTCTTTATATCTTACCTCTACTATGGAAACCTGATTAATTGCCATCATGTCATAAATGAGATATCTCCTTTCTTGCTTCTTCGAGTCAGGCACGGTATCAATTATCATCTCGCCATCAAGTAATGTGAAATGATGAACCTTCTCAGCTGATCCCTTGAATGAGAAACATTAGGGTGTAAGATCAAAAATCAGCAGAAGGAGATGAGGCCAAAAGCTGAAATAACCAGATAGGTTGAGTAAGCACGCATACTTCATTAGTGTTTCTGCAAGGAAATCTCATCTGGACCCTTCGGAAACGGAAATGTCGATCAATTAAGTAACAACCATCCATAGTTATTAACATCATATATCGGGTTCCATCAGCTTTCCATGTGGCATAATAATAACGTTGTCTTAATAATTGTAAGTTGTCCCTGGATGAAAAGGAAACATGAATTGACGTCAGGATTACAAGAATGAGAAAACTCAAGTGTAGGCTGCCAACCTTCAAGGTACTGACTTCTAAGTAGATTCATATAAACCAGGACTGTACCCATTGAGATGCCATATGGAAGGGTTGCCTAATTTTTTAGCGTTTCTATCTTGTTTAAACTGATAATGCACTCCTTGTGTATTATCTTTTGATTTTGATTTATAATATACCGTGATTACCTATCCAAAAAAAAAAAGATGCCATATAGCAATCAGTAATGTCATCATGGCTGTTAAAGTATCGTGCAACTGATCCACTGGTATTTATAGGCATGGTAAAAACGAGCGAGCTAAGAAATCAAGGAAGTGGCTAGTTAAAAAGAATTGCTAATAATAACTACTGCTGCTTTGTTCCAGTTCTCCTGAATTAAATATGCAGAGATCATGACACTTAACTATGGTGTAATGAATGTCAGGATGGAATTATCAGAAGCCATTGGTTTTCTGATAAGCACCCAATTTTATATACTTACCATTTTCCAGCAGGGAATCAGATCTAGGCGAGTTCTTGGCTGGATGTAGATGTGGGTTTAAATTTCTTAAAGAAGGCTTTGCTTAAATATTAATATCTTGATGGTTCAGACCACAAAAACACAGACCATTATGCTGCACTGAAGTGACAGAATTGTTTCAGACTAGTCGTGGGTTATTACACAAGGCCGAAGTTAATGAAGACAAGTGAGTCTTGTCACGATCCACTCACATTGACATAGAATGGTAGGGAAAAACAGATTTAGTTAAAAAAACAAAGGAAAAAACAATCCGGAAAAGAATCTAGATTGAGAAAGATGAATAGACAGAAATCTCAAAAAATTTGAATATCAGAATCAAAGTCTTAATTGTTTAGCAGAAAGTTATTGCTCTGTGAAACAAGAAATATCAATCGGCTTCTTGCGATATACTGAAAGATGCACAATTTAACAAGTAGACATCAGAAGTATGAGTCCATGTATGAATATTTGCTAATTCTCTCCTTCCTCGAGCTTCCTGAGGATCTGTTTAGCCTCCTTTATGAATCAGTGGTAGAATATAACTTCTCAAGTTCAAAAGTCTACCTAAACCATAAGTATTTCCTGTTTTCCTCATTCCCCTGATTGCTTACCATATTCCCCTCCGATGTGAGATAAGAAAAAGTTTTAACCATCACAAATATGTTCACTGCTTATAAAGGTCATATGTATACGATAGTACCTGTGGGAAAACAATAGGTATGGAACGACAACGCCTACAAACCCATGGACTCTCACCCAAGGAGTACGATGTCATGGATTGAGACTTCCTAAATACGGAGCAAATATAATGGCAGCGAAGTTGTAAAGTTTCCTATTCGACTGCAAATTAAGTGCCAGTGAAAAGTAAACATTCTAATATAATTTTGAAGGCCTTGAGCAGGGTGACGAGGAAGGAAAAAATTATGCTGCCTGAAATCATATATCATGAAATTAATATGAATTTTTAAAAGCAAGACAGAGTCAAATTTATCAGTTAAATACGTAGAACAAAGCCATTCATTTCCGCAAGAAGACGAAGAGGAAGATCAAGACCTGTTAAGAGAAACTGGATGTGACCCAGGGAATTGTTGGATTCCTCTTCCCTGAAAGTTAAACAAGGAATCAACGAAAAAGGATCAATAATGCCATATATATACTCGTAAAAATTATTTCTAAATTGGACAAATTTACCACAAATTTGAAAACAAAGTAATTCCAGCCTAAGAAATGATGATGGTACAATGTAACAAGAAATTGAAAAGAAATCCTATATCAGATATATCTTTAGATGGATAGATTAGCACACAGAAATTAAGAAGAAAACCCATCTGAGTTCCTACCCATCCAGACAACTTAAGTGACTGATAGCAGAACTGCTGCAGGGTTCCTTGTTGATCTACAGGGATATCATCTCCCAAAATGTCATCATTTGTCATTACTAGCTGGGTTTCACGACTCTCCTGAAGCAATGGAAGTCAGAAGTAAAACGAAAGAAGACTTGTGAGAATACTTGGGTGAAAAAGTTTAAGAATGATCATAATTTAAAAAAAAAAAAAAAAATCTACAAGGCAGCAACTTTAGCTTTTAACAATTGTAGTCGCTCATTCAAAACATCCCTTTATTGTTGTCCAGCAAGAATCATAAAGAATCATTGAGAAAAGATAACATACCTGCAAAGGAGCTGTGGAACCTCCATCATCATCGTCGTCGTCTGCCATTGCATCACCATTCAGATCAAGTTCGGAAGATCTTTTCCACTCTGGAGTTGGAGGGCAAATGACCATTTCAGGCTTCTTCTCATGATAAAAGTTGTACAAGGCATCAATATAGTCTGGCTTGTATATCCCCGGCGGACGTGCATCAGCAAATATTTTGATTGCCTTCATGGAGAGAAAGGAAGATAATTACATAACATATTGATTGTTTCATGAAAACAGAAGAGGAAACGATAAAGAAAGCTGACCTGAGTGACAGAAATAGGTAGAGTTCGCATGAGAAAATGGATAATCATATACCCAGTGCGATTGTGCCCATGGGTGCAATGGACGAGAATATATTTCTTCGAGTGCTTTTGTCGAGCAAGAAACTGTGAGACCTGATAAAAGCATATATATTACTCACAATGCCCATGGGATATTAGAAGCATGAGATGTTCCTCCAAGTATGCCAGCCATTTAATTAATGCAGTATGCAAAGAACAACTAAAATAGAGACGTAGTTGACATAAGAACATAAACCACCCATACTCCTTTCAAGGAATCAGACATGGGTCCAGTACTGCTACATCAAATTACTAAAAGATTAATGCAGCAATAAAGTTAAACCCCAGAGGTGAGTAGGGAAGAAACTGTCATTGTTCCCAAGTGCAAAGTCAGAAGGTTAAATAAATAGAGAAAGATACTAGAGAAGCATTTTGAAACTCGAATTAACAGCTCAAGGACAAGTAATATTTATTCCTATAACAAAAGCAAGTGACACAGAATTGGCCTCAATCTTTTAACAGATGTAAAGCTATTGAAAGATGGTGTGTTTATATAAAGAAGAAAACAAATCTTGACTTTTTATCAATGGATTTAAAGGACTTCATCTCAGCTTCTAGTAGTCTAAGGCTGCAAAATATTGCGCAATCACTGAACCCAGTAAACATGATAAAAGGGGGTAAAAAAAGACTGTTACCCATCAAACACCTTAACCACATGTAAAGTGAATATACACTCAGTCTAACTGGACAGCACCGAACTGAAAAAATAAAAATAAATAAATAATAAAATACACAATTCTGTTTCACCAAAAAGCTTGTTATGAGACTGATCCATAGATGCAATCGATGACTCAAATTCATCATAATAGAAGCTTCCTAAGCTAAGTATACAATGTGATACAGCCTAAGAAAGAACTGCTAAATCTTGACGAAACTACTGACAAATCCCAAGAGCCCTAGTATATTAGGAAAATACTCAGACTGCAAACTAATCGTGCAGGAAAAAAAAAGCCTCCTAAAGACCTTAAAATAAAATTGCTCACTGAATTTTTCTTAAACTTGCCATTCAGAAACCTGCATCAGCATGTGTGTCATCAGATAATGAACCTGTGGTAATATTGCAGCCACTTTCTAGATGGGCAGATACAAACATCCCAAGAACAGGTTCATTCCCTTTATTTGGAGAGAGTAATACAAAGACATGGAAGCTAACTAAATTTATTTACCACGCTTCAATAGTAGAAAAGATTGTGCAGAAATGGTAAAAGCATAAAGCTAGCATACGCCATATGTGCTTACAAGCACAAAGATATGATGAATGTCTATAGAGCAAAATACCTCATAAACAAACGCATTTACCGCCTCATTCTCAGGCACAGAATCACGCCCTTTGCAAGGAATCTAAATCAGAAGGCAACATCACGAACTCCAAAAATCTAAAGTTTCAAATGCATGAAAACGTAATTCTTGAGTCCAGGATGTAAAAATATTCAATACCCACCTTAACATGCTTGATACCTTCTCTCTTCCAATCATTAGTCGAATAATATCTATTTGAATTTGTAAGATCGATGACCACACCAAGCTGAAAACATTTCATCATATAAATTAAAATCAGTGTTCTGAGAGGCTCTATCAGAGTGTCCTTCAGATAAATTAATCAGCAGACATTATGATCACCAGACAAGAAGTTCTACATCACTGCATACAAAGGATAATGTTACTATATATATATAATCATGATCCTGGAGCTTATAACTGCTCAGCCTTATTCAACCAAGAAGTTCCAGTCAAAAAAATTATTTTCTTAAAATATTACATCATTTACTGGTTCATCTTCAAGTTTCACCGATCACAATGCATGCACTTGCTGATAAGAATCTTAGTCAGGAGAAATACAAATGCAATATCAGCTTTCTTCCTCAAGGTAGATTTTGGTCTTGCATGGAATAGGCTAAAAACACAAGGAAGCCTAATTCTAGCTTCGTTTGCTTCTCACTAATATTGGGGGGCAACAACTCAAGTTGAGAGTCATGAAGTGACTTACGGCCACTTTATAGCCATCTCTCTTCACATATTCACCTATATAGTAATGAAATGTCTAATTATTTTGGTTTCAGTACCAGGATTACATTTCATCAGGCTTTGCTATTGCATTAGCAAGAATCATGCCTCTGATGCATTATCGCACCGTACTTGACCCTTTAAAGCAGATTAAACAAGTTCACAACATTTCAAAAAAGAGGAATATCAGCAGGTGTTCAAAGTGCAAATTCAGGTGTTCCTCCCTACAATTTGAAAAGGATGTGCTAATTACCAACCAGAAATAATAACATACGAATAGAAGTGTGTGGTTGCTGCAGTCCATAATTCCATATACTCACCTTTCTTCCTAAAACTCTCTGTTGATGAATCACCTGCCGGGAAGAGTATCTTTTACCAGGAGGAATACAATCATTGAATGATTCACCTAAAGGAACCTTTGAAGGTACTAAACATCCTATTTCCTAACCAAATGCAGGGCAGTCCAACCAACCTGAAACACAAGGCAACTAGAATTTCAAAAGGAATACACTGAACAACAATAAAAAAGGAAAATAAGGGCGGCATGGTAATACTTGTCAAATTGCCCACCCCCTCCCCAATGGGACCTTCAGAGACTGTCGATCAGGAAGAGACAAAATTTCTAGTATCTGGTCATCTGAGACATTATTTCTTTCTCCCATAATACGATGACAGGACCAGAAAACAAACAACTAATTAACCAACCACAAAAACTATCATCACATACTTAAATTTGGGCATTTCACCCCCTTGTAAGTTCATACCAGACTATTGACATAGTAAGATTCTAAGAAAACATTGTCAAATTCATTTTCGATGAATAAATTCTATAAGATTTCTCTACATAGCAAAAGAAAATGAATGTTGTGTAGAAATTCCTTCAACCAAAAAAAAAGGTGTCTCCTTGCAGCAATTTTCCAAGCTCTGATAGCCAATAACTCGTGCATCGGGATAATTCTGTTCTTCTTGTTGTCCGGAGCTGCATTTCCAGCCAACTCCAAAACCTAGAACAATTAATCAAATTGGGAATGATCAATTTATGGGCCAAAATGAGATCATAATTCAAATCATTATGAACAATAAACAAAGTGATTGAGAATTGGAAGTCAATTAAAGATCCAGTTCTT
>CAIGRF010373371.1:23751-34525 GCA_903798235.1 Fraxinus ornus | reverse complement strand
AAGTAGGAGAAGAAAAATGCGAAAAATACACATTCGGGCCGAAAACTTGCTGCGGACCCGACCCGGGCTGGGCACCGGCGCCTGGGCGCGCCCAAAATTCTATTGTGGCGCCAAGCCCTCGGGTTAATGCTCCAAAGAGTGTCTTTTGTCATCCAAAAGTCCTCCTTCAAGTCAAACTCCTAATTATCATTAAAGTTTAATATTCATAACTTGACATAGGACTCCAATAGCATTCCAAACTTGAATTCTTCATGATGTGTACTTCAATTAGAATTCTTTGAACACTTCAACAAAGGAATTCGGGTCACACCTAAATTCAAACACTATCGGCACAAATAAGATGGATATTTTGTTAATTGTATTGAACTGCCTCACTATACTTTGGGTTGGGCCTTGTTTGCTGTTTGGACCGTTAAGTGAAACGGGTTGTGGCCTCAATTGAATTAATGTAATCAAACATACATGTGGCTCATCATCTACCCTTGGATACTAATTGTTCATATTACTTGGTCGACTTGACTTTTGGGTGTATGGATATTCGAGAGTCTTCCGTTATCTCTTCGTCTCTCTGTTTCCCTTTTCTCTCTGAGTGAAGTTTGGGGTTTCATGGTTTCTTGTAATCGTAATCGATCTTAGTGATTTTTTCAATCATATTCTTTATGAAGTCTGTATATTGTGTATAAATTAGGGGTTGGTTCTGTGATTACAGTTATGTATTTTTTAGACGAGATTAAACTGAGGAAACCTTTGGTTTCTTCGAACATTTTTGTATTGATTCTTGCTTAATACTTAGTGGATCTAGAGTTATATTCTTTGTGGATGCTCAACGGGTGATTAGGTCTTTGTGACAGAACATTCGGATCCTGTGTGATGAAAAATCGCTTATTCAGTGTTCTTTTATGTTTCTGCAAATTATTTTGTAGTTTGTGAACTTCGATTCTTTAGTATTGTTGATTTGGGGCCTTACATTACATATTTTTTTAGGAAAAGAGTTGTACTGAGAAGTAACTTCTTCAATCCCACGGTGCTGGAGTTATCAGCAAAATGAAACAAAGTACAAACAAGACTAGTTACACCAACAACCTTTTTCCAGTTATAGCACATATGAATATATTTGACAGCATAGAAGATTGCTCAGATCAGCCCTAAATGTATTTCACAACCGGGCTGTAGCCCGGTTGTGTCCCCAGTCCACTGAATTTTTTTAGGTAGAAAAAAAAATTCATGTGTAATTTTATTTTATTTTTTTACGTATTAGCCTGGCCTGTAATCTGGTCATGAATCCGTTCCTCACTTCCAACACCAAAAGCTGCTCATGCAGCCATACTAGCAGTGAAAGTATTGAGCAAGGTGACTTTTCACTGCAAAAATTGGAGTAGATGGTTTTAGGTCTATTGAGTTTATGATGTCCATTGAAATTTATGAAAACAATTTTACTACATGTTAACATGTATAGAAATGGTTGACAGTTTAGATTATTGTTTTTTAGATTGTCAGCTGTCAAGATTTAATTGGGGGTTAGACAAAAAATACAGTTTAACCAACCAATGCAATATTGCCACCTGCACATCTCTAATGCTTTCTGTACATTTCAGTTGTACTTAATTTTATGAAAAATGGCGGTGAAGAGTCAAAGAGCTGAATTTCATGTTAATATTTTGTTGTATTGGAGCTATCAGTTAACCCTGCAACTATGTTAATTTTCAATTGAAGCATGTAATTAAGTTAATTTTTAATTGAAACGTGCAATGAAGTCCATGAAGAAGTTCATTTCGAGAACGCATAACAATTTAGATATTTTCTTGCAACTTAAAATTCTAGAAATAAAAATGAAAGTTCAAGGAATTTTTAGGTTTTTTTGAAACCACGACATTATGAGAATTTTTAATTTATTTTCAAGTATTTTAATACTTGTTTGATTTTAATTCTATCAGAATCACTTCTCGTTCATAATCATTTTCGAACAAATTTTTTTAAAAAATAATCTTTACTTTTTTTCATAATTTTTCCATTCTTTTCAACACCACCTTAACTAGAAAAGAACTTTATAAGCGTGTGTTTGAACCACATTATTTTGTAAGAATGTATTCTTGAACAGTAGATTGGTGGGGAACGTGTGGTTGAAAAAGAAGAAAAAGTTATTGATATGATGAAAAATATTATTCTAAGAATGTATGGTTGAAAATGAGTAGAAGAATGAAAATGAAAATTTTAATGTGTACCAAACAGAGGCTAGATAAGTTAAGATGACGTGACATACACATGGTGAAAAAGGGACCCACCGTTAATAAGTAGACACTGAGCATATTGCGTGAGGGTTATGAGACCGACCACTCAACAATCTAGCAAGAACGCGAAGCTGACCATCGTGTCTAGCCATGAGTCCACCTACCCACTCTTCACCTCTATCTCTTAAGGTAAAAAATCTCATTCATCAGTTAAAATAAAAGAGAGCTTTTACTCATCTCCACGAGAGGGTATTATCCTCTCTTTATAAATAGTATAGAATAACCTGTGGTGGAGCTCTTCAGTTACCACACGTGACACGCCCTTCTATCTGGCGGCGGCCTAGAAGTCTGGCATGCATAATGCATTGTAGAATAATTAGACTGTTTTTAGTTTGAGCTGTTTACAGGCGGGCCTAAGAGGATTTTCAGGGTCGACTCCAATGATTGTCTTATAGGAAGTAAGAATATTTTGAAGGAGGAGAAACGGTGAAGGCTTTCATTTGAAACAGAGAGAAATATACATCAAATATTTGATGGAAGGAAAGGCAAACACAAGAATTCAAGAAGTGCTGAAGATATGCTGAGTGATTTGAAAAATGCTGTTTTGAGTTGAAGACTATACCTTGCGACACATAGAGAATACACCTGCAAACTAGGAATCAAGAATTGTCTGGTATATGCTGTCTTCAGAATGTTAAGTTTCTATCCATTTCAACAAAATGATTTACGTTGCAGCAACAGCAATAAATTAAGTCTTATTCATTGGGTGCCTGAGACACATTTCCATCGTCATGTGCCTTCCAGCATAAAATGAAATGTCCTTACTTTCTTCAACAATTGCACCTTCAGACAGAAGTATATTATGTCACAAGTTCAAGAACACACTCATCACTGCTCGTTAGCAATCAAGGGATAAACCCACGTAACCCTTGAGATCATCATACAAGCAATCAATCCACAGCGTCCAATATTCTCCAGCCATTTTAGCATCCAACGCATAAACTGACCTCGTTCATGAGCACTAGTAACCCACAAAGCATGAAGCACGGAAGTTCTCCCGTACAGTTCTCAGGGGCCAAGGTCAAATAGGGCTCCAGGAACCCAAAGGCACACGGGTCCAACACCAAAGTAGACCTAATTGGTTGGAACTTGAAACCAAATCATAATTATGGATCAGCAAATGAAGTATCCTTTGCAATGTCGGGTGACAATACATGTGCATCACCACTCAACATACCATAATTTACCCTGATTAACTGAGTTTTGATGTAACCATTGAGAATACTTTTTATTAGATACATAAGGTTGATAAATCTTTGCCACTGATATATAGAAGTACTTGGTGTGATTGACTCATACATTAGAATTCAAAATATTATGCGTTAGATGGCCATTGGCATGAATACAGACAACTAAAAACCACTAGCAAGCTGCATTTTAAAATACCTGCCAATCATAATTTCAATTACACTAGTATCTTGTTTTCCACTTATCAGTTGCACCTGCGGTTAAGAACTAAATTGAGTTCGGAAAATAAATTGTAGTAGCAACTGATGATTGCAAGGATTCAATCCTGAAACTTCTTCAAGAGGATGGTCTTTGGTAGGAAAATTGCAACTTAACGAATAAAAATGAAAACATGAGGATAAAAAAGCCTTTGAAACAAGGTCAACTATGATGCACCGACAAGTGTATAGGCGATTAATAAAAAAAGTACCAACGTCGTGACACGTTGATTACAATTCTGCAGAAATTTCATTTATATTTATATTTATTATTAATTTTCTCTTGTTGACATCTTCTAAATAAGAGTATATATTTGTTATTTTATAAAAACTTTTAGTTAAAACCATATATTACTACCGTCAAAGAAAGAAAAATGACTATAGAAGAGCGCAAGAAAATATCGAGAGACAATACGACATAATAGGTGTCGAACACGGACATACAACTCTAGTTGAAGTGTCCGTGCAACATAGAAGGTCAATAATTATAATCTGATAACTTTAAAACATGGTCATGAATCGTCGACTAAAAAATGGAAAAGAAAAAATGTTAACAATAAGTTCGAACGGGAAAAAATGATGTTTGTCTCCTTGCCTTTCTTTCGAATGCACAATTAAGCCCAAACATACATATAAAGACATGGAGCATTGAATACAGTGGAAAAGGAATAATTTTCAATCATTCTTATTTCTTCCTTCGCCACAATATTGTATATACTTGGACAATAACACATTCTATAAACCATGATTAATCGGGCGCAGGATCATGAACAACAAGAATCAAATCAGGAACACATTAAAGAAACAAAACTCAAGTCGTACAGTTCTATGAATATACAGTTCCAGATTATACTCCTCAAACACAAGTGAACAACATAATTAATCTCAAATGAATTGGAAAGGAAAAAAAAATGGGATCATGAACCGAAATAAATGAATCAAGTAAATGATAAAGAACTCACATCGCGTGTAAAAAGTTCAAGATTATATGCCTCGAGAACAAATGAACAACGTAATAAACAAAAATAAAACAAATGGAAAAAAGTTAAGACCTTCGAAAACGAGAATCTAACTGACCTCTGCTAGATTGAAGAAGCAAATGCATTATCCTCTTCTGTCCATTCTTATAAACAGCTTTGCAATCCGATGGACGCCCACAATGTCAGCACTTGTAGAAATTAAACCTTAAAATCTTTACATGCAATCCTAACTGAAAATTCAAGATCATCCTCGCTTCTCACAGCCTCCACGGGTCAATGTATTAGAAGATCGATGATTAATTGTGCAGTCAAATCTTGTCCATTAACACCCGTGATAGGGAACAAGAAGAAAATGAATCGAGAACATTTAAAAGAACGCCCATACAATTCGGACACATATACAATTGAAGATTATACGATGGAGAAAACATAAAAATCCCAAATGAAACTAAGGAAACGGAATTAAAATCTTCGAAAACCCGAAATTTAACTGATTTTGTTAGGCCTCTATATACTGGCAGAATAATGATTTATGAAACTGAGGAATAAATTTCATTTTGGCAAAGCTACCACACTATCAGAAAAAAAACATTTTTGTTAAACAAAAAAATGGGAACAATAGCAGACAGAGCACATTGTACCATTTTTGTTTAATTCACTAAACCAAGTCCTGAAAAGTAGCAAACTTTACGACAGCAGAAATATGAAATTTACATTAGTTTCTAGAAAGCTCAATAACATTAACCGTCCATCTCTTTCCTGCTGTTAGTCTACTCAAATCCGGATATGGATATGCCAAAAGGAAAATCACCAACATTTTATAAGATTGTAAAGAGATAGGAACAATTGTCCCTCCAAAACAGATCTTCAAATTACTAATATTGAAATTCTGCTCAAATTAACAAACTGGAATGCACTTAGACGACTTTTACGAAATATGATCGGGATCTTTGTGTGAAGACCAAGTTTAGGAAGAATGACTTGGTTATTAATTCCGTAGTCTTCTTTTTCCCCTTTTTTCTTTCTTCTTTTTGCGAGCAGTATTAAGCCTCTCCCTCGGTACGAGATACTTGTACAGTTTAGGCTCGGTCTGGTCCCGAATACCAAGTTTAGATAAAACGAGGCTGTAAGAATCAAAGTCTGTCCGTCTGAGATACCTCACCAATTTCTTCCTCCTCTCGACCATTAGCTCAAGCCCCCTCCGAGAATGCTTATCCTATATCATTACATGATAAACCTTTCAGAAATATTATTTAGGCAGTACCAACATCAAATCCCTCCAGCTAAAGGAGTGGACTAGGAATAAAATAGCGTACGAACTTTTGAACTCTGCACTTTGGATACGGAAGTGCTTGTGTCAAAGTTCTAGTAGAAGAACATTAGCATTGATTTTTGGTAAAATAGGAAATATTAGAATAATAGTAGGTGTAATTGATTGCGTGCCTTTAAAATAAAATGGCAAATCATCTAAACAAGAAATTTTTATACAAACATGCATTATATACATATGTACTCACCTTTTTATGCAGAACACTATCCAGATGTTTAATCTTTGTTGTGAGTTGTGCCACTGTTAAAACAGATTTTTAAAAACAAATCGCGTCAACGACAAATTGTTTTCACGTGAATCCTAAGCACACACCCCTCATGATGCAGTTACGAGCACAAAAATGTATACATGGTTGAGCAAAGATCAATCAATGGCGATATAAGCAAAACTCTGAAGCTCTTCAAAGAAAATTCTCATCCTATGTCCAAAGAAAATCATATTGAACACGCAAGGCTTAAAGAAAGATCTTATATACTAAATTATTGAAGCACAAGGATAAACAAAGAAATTTTACAAATTCTGTAGCATTGGCAAAGTACACATGAGGATTAGCAATTTAAAATTCGAAATTGCGGATCGTCAGAGAGGAACCGCCTCCAAGTCTCACATTAAAGACCAGTTTCATACTACTAGAAAACTGGCTTACCACTCTAGTATAAGTGGCTTGTTGAGATCTTACATATGAGATGCACCAATGGTGTGAATCCGAATTATGAGAGTAAATATCGGTAGATTAACATTTACTTTATTTATTCTAATCTTGAGAGAATTCTAAATTAACTTTACACTATAATAGAAATATTCACATATAAACTATTGAAAATTCAGGTCATGTGCAGTTAATTTAACACCATAATACAAATATTCCCATACCAAACTATTGAAAATTCAGGACATGTGCAAATACGATTCTAGGTATTGGATACCTTTCCTGCACCAGTGTATGGGGACTCGGTAGTAACTAATTTCAGATAGTTTTTCCCCCTCGTCCAAGTTGTCGAGACATCATTAAGCAACAGATCTCAGCATGAATTTTACAAAAGCACCATGCATGCAGTACCTACTTAGTTCATCTAACCAACATGAAGTCCCCATATATTGTATTATCAACATGATGACAAGAGTTTCAGGAAAGTTGGATATTCCATGAGTGCAGAATTGGAGGTATTCACAAGTTTCTCAAGATGTCCAAGATACCCTATAGGCCAATTAATTTTTCCTTTACTTTTGTCATCAAACTCTACAACTAAGACGTGATTGCATAAAAACTGGTAATTACAAATCTACCAACCAAGAAACCATGTATATACAACCAAAATATTTTTCTTATTCAAACAAATGCATCGATGTTTATTCATATATCTCTAAAGTCTCAAAGGCATTGCATAAAATTCATTATTCATTAGAGCGACAGACATTTCAAACAAGACAGTATGCAACTGAAAACATTAGATACGAGTCTTCTGCACGGATTTGAATTAATATATTCATAATTAATTTTCATGTCTCCAAAACTAGACACGTCTAAGATGAAAAAATAGCAAGAATATCTTTTGGCATTATCAGCTTTTTATATATCTGAACAAACACTGCATGGATAACGGTTAAGATCACTTTACCTTGAACACGAGCAGAACCACAATCTGACTCTGACATTTTAAATTCATCTCTGACTTTTTCAAGTTCCAGAGCTAGTTTCTCAGCAGATGACATGTTATCAGGATGAAAATACTGTAGAATAATATTAAAGAGAGAGAGAGAGAGTTACAAGATAAGAACTTATGCTGTGGAAACGACAACAAAAATAAAATTGATTGATAAATTTAAGAACATATTAAGCAGTAATCAAATATTTGTGGTCAAATCAATTGGTCCAGCACATGAAAGAATCATTAAACAGACAGTTACTAATAACTAGAACAGATGTTTCAATTGATATATCCAAATTAAATAATCCGTTGTTCTATCTTTGAGATTTCGTTATATTATTGGGAGATTAAACTACAGATACAACTAAAATCACAAAAACTAGTAGATGTTTCAGAAGCAAAAATATGGTTGATGGTATATAGTCTACAGAACCAAGATGCACGACACAATCCCTTCACCGTCCACATATATTCTTGATGCTAATCAACCAAATGTATCCACCTATAATGCATGGACACTCCTATTAGGGTGGCATTGTGCGGACACTCAAGGACATTTATCCAACATGCCACTTGCGCTTGTCCCATTTTTTATATATTTACTGACCCTCGAGGAATAATATACACACACCTCTCGGGCAATTGTCCGACATACCATATAAAATGTCCTATATCAAATATTAAAATAAATAAATAATTTATGAATTTAAAATTTTAAGAATTTATTGTGCCCGTGCAACTTGGGTATCCACATTATTGGGAAACTCGTAAAAACTGAAAACCAGCGGAAAAAGGGATTATGAGATCAAATTACCTCATATGATGCTTTAAGATCTTATTTGATGTTATTCAGATTATATGATTATATTTGCACTGCCCCAAAAGCCAACATTTAAGCCTCCAGAAAAGTGTGATGTTTAAATTGCTTTAAGCCCGGTCTCGATCTTCTTCGGATAATATGCGGATTAGACAGGCATATCCCTTGTTTGATCCCCATTTTTCAAAAATTCATTTTTTTAATCTCATTTTCAACCACATATTCTCCCAATTTAATAATTTTGCACGTAAACCCAAAAAAATTCATTACTTTTTAACCACACATTCTCCAAAAATAAGTATTACAAAACTAATTTTGGGCTCGAACAGGAGCATAATATCAAGAAGATGCAGGACAGCAAATTAAGCTTCATCCCGACAGACTGAAGATGACAATTAAATTGAGAAAGAAACATCTACCTTCTCAACTAAGTGGTCCTTTGGAGGTGACAGCATGAAGCTTGGGGTTCCACCGAGCTGACCCAAGACATTAAGTCTCTGCACTGTGACAGTTTATTTATTAATAACCTATAGGTGTTATATTACATTAGAAAGCATTTACACCTTAGCTCATCTATGCAACCGGAAAAGAATCCCTAGCTCTAAAGTAACACTTTGCCCTTCGGAACTCATTTTACATCATAAGTCAAGCAGACAAAATTTGCAGCACGGGATAGTTGAAAGCCAGAAGAGGGGATTAATTACATAAAGGGGGCCGGTAATTATGCATATTTCACTACACAGCTAATGAAATGTTTATGCGTGTTACTTGTTCAGAGAAAATAAAAAGAAAAGGTAAAATGGATTAAGGTAAAATTGGGGTTTGATTATTTAAGGAGTTATCAAGATACTATATTGCACACAATAGAATGATAGATCAAGGTTGAACAAATTGTTTCCTTGTGAATTTTTACAAGAGGAAAGCATGGAAAGTAAAAGCCATGCAATATGTGCAGCAAATCCAACACTAGAAAGCACACTTCGCAAATCAAGTGCTTACTTAAATTCCAACGGAACAATGTTATGACATCGATATTTAGACAAAATAAAAGGCCAAATGTATTTGATATGGGAACGAGACCGTATATTGAGAACACTGAACACACAAAATGATGCAACCGGCTAATGGAATTATCATATATAAGCTAGTCAAATAGAACATTAATTTTAGCAATCAAACAAATTGTTGCTGAAGCCACAAAACTTACTTGTTTTCTTTCTGGCTTTCTCATCATCAGACATCCTCAACCGCTCAAGACTCTCTCTCAACTCTGTGAAATTGAAACCCCCAGTCCTTGTCTCGCTCTCCTTCTCGTCAATCTCTCTCAGCTTCATGAGCCTCTCGTTTAGCTCCTGCAGTGAGAACCAGTTTCTCTTCTTCTTCTCGGGCCTCAACATCTTCAGCTTTTCCCCCAACTCTTTATAATTGTACATCTTGACAAATTCAGTCCTCATTGCAGGGCCAGCTTTATCACCATCCCTTTTCTCCTTCCCAAATATCGAGGCAGGCAAACTATCGCTGCCCCCAATCATCATTTGGGGCTCCTGCGCATTTGGACCCACAGGTTTCAACTTCAAGCTGTCCTTAAACCTCGAAAGTGACATAGAATCAGCGGCCTTCCCACCAGAATCAGTTTGTCTAATTGGAGAATTGGACCGGAGCTGACGGATGCTCTCACGAATTGCATCAAAAGCGAGTTTCCCACCAGCTGCAGCAGCTCCAGCAGATTTCGCAGTCGAATCTGAAGAACCGGAACCAGATTCTTCAGTTTTTGGAAGGACATTTCTTTTATAGAGTTCTTCGAATGATAGGGGTTTACCGGAATGGGAAGAAGGTGAAGCAGTGGATGGTGGAGCGGCGGAGCGGCGGCGAAACTCGGAGAGGTTTTTACGGATTTCTTCCAATGAATCGATTTTAGGCGTTTGAGGAGTGGGATTTGAAAACGACAGAGTTTTGCGGGGGATTTGAGCGCGATTCTGATTTGAGGATTCTTTTTGTAGACTAGCTTTCACATCGCTGAAATATGAGGAGAATGGGGATTGAGATTGGGTTTCCGATTTGGATTCGGATTCCGTATCAGGTAGGGATGTGGCGGCATTGGAGTTGGGTTTGGAAGATGAGGAGAAGAAGTGGTAGGGGTTTCGGCAAGGCTGGGAAAAGGAATGGAGTTTGGGGCGGCGGAAACGGATGAGTTTGGCAGTGGTCGCCATTGGCGGTGCGGTGATAGGAGGTTTAATGGAAACACTTGTTTTGCAGGTTAGGGTT
>CAIGRF010373371.1:0-10372 GCA_903798235.1 Fraxinus ornus | reverse complement strand
TATTCGAAATTGACGGTTTTGGTGGTCGGAAGTTGCCGAAAAAATGCCGCAAACTCGTCCAAAAAAATCTGAAAATCTGGACAAATTTTCATAATTTTCGGTTGCCGACTTCGTGGGTTTATTCCGACCAAATTACTTGGAGTTTTTGGAAGATTTTTGGTGGTGATTGAAGAGGACATCGTGGGCTTTCCAACGGTATCCGAAATCGACGGTTTTGGTGGTCGGAAGTTGCCGAAAAATTGCCTCAAACTTACCCAAAAAATCTGAAAATTTAGTGACCGTTTGTGAAATAAATTTCAAACTTCAGTGACCGTTTCTGAAACTTTGAAACTTCAATGACCGTTTTGAAATTTTCAGGTAACTTCAGTGACCATTTGTGAAATTAACCCATTGAAAAATTGAAAAAAATTGTAGATTAAACATATGAATAAAATGAGTTCGAGTAAAATAAATTTTAGAAAAATGAGAGTCAAATAGGGACTGAAAAAAAAGAAGTTGTGAACGAAGTTACTATAAGGGTAAAAAGGTAGAGGATGCGTACAGTTTATCCATGTTTCAAATAAATCATCGTTGATGCATTAGAGCGTTTGGCCCAAATTCCGGTGGAAATTAAGAGTGCTGTTATTTAGTCTCGTTGGGGTTACAATATCAATTTAGGTGGTGCTAATGTGACATTAAATGATATGTGAAATTAAATAAGTCATTTAATTTCAATTTTCATTTGACATATCATTTAGCGTCACCTAAACTAAGGTTGTAACTCCAGTGAAGTTAACATTATTCAAAAATTAAGGGGTATCCAATTAAGGTTTCGATCCCATTTTGCAGCAGGGGCATTATTCTTTTAATAGCGGCCATTTTCACATGGGAATCTTACCAGAATCGGACCAGATTTTTGAATTCCAACTCACATGTAGTGGACCCCATGAATAAAATATTGAAAAAAAAAATTCCCCCCAAATATTGTGTGTAGTCAGCAAAGTCCTTTGCACAAATGGTTATATGATAAAACCTCTATAAAATAATAATGTTGAAATAAAGAAAAAATATTATTTTAGAGGGGTTATTAATTTATCGATAAATAAATATTTATTAATTTATGGAGTATTTTATATTGAACCAAATGTTAGTGAAGATAAATGAATGAATGTATTGCGTTAAGTTGTTTATGGAGTTCTTTTCCTAACCAAAATTATGTATAAAAGTTGTTTTTCCATTTGAAGGAGTACAAAAACCAATTTTTTGGTTCATTGTTCTTATGTTTTGAAGCGTTACTAACAAAAGAAGTTTGTTGTTTTATCTTGGGAGTCGATTGTCATCATCCGCAGGCACTATTGCAGGGCAAATTCGACTTAAGGACAAAAAGTTCAACTCTTGCCTCGACTTTGCATACACTTAGTTTGACGTTACATTCTTTTCTTTGGAGTTTTTACTCGTATTCTTACCGTTACCTTGTCCAATTTATTTTTGGTAAGATTGATAAGTTGTTTTAAATTCATCACTCAAAACCATCATATATTTTTTCCAACAATTTTGACTCTTCATTTTGCATTTTTCAAAAATATTTATTAATTTCTCTTCACCTTTCATATTTTTTTTTTTATATTTCATGGCAAATAATTTGAAAAAATGGAGTTAGAAATATGTTGCTTATTAAATGCAGTCTTCTCTGTTAGTATGACCATTATCCATTACATCAAACTATTAATATTGAATTTCTATCTCTTCTGCGAGGCCCAATAACGACTATATTTTTCATTCTCATTCTAAAAAAAGGTGGCTCAAACGGGTCGTAAATGAAATCATTATAAAGTAAGAATAAAAATTGTGTTTGGCTTCAACAAGTTAAATTATGGAATCTCTTTAAACTTATTTTTAATCATTTACTCTATAAAATAAATAACATCTTGTATTTAAAGAGTTTATTGAAAATGTTACTTTCATATTGCTATAGCAAAATGTTTTTAGGGTTATTCAATATTTACATTCAAATTTCAATCCAACCCCGTGCACTTAATTTCTTTATGGCATTGCTGCACGTTTTACTCCAAGGAAAAGGAAATCAAGTGGCTCAAAACCCAAAATTGTTTGGTGTTCGATTCTCAATACCTATATGTTTCCACATGTGATTGGGGTTGAAGTGATAAACTCAATTACATGTATAGATATGAAACTCACTTGATTGATTTTATCAGTAAATGTCACATTCCATGAAGATGATTTTCAGTGAATACATATAATATTACTCTTTTGAAAATATTAACGATTTCTACACCATCATATATTTTTAGACAGTTGTTCTAAAATTCGTGACGTAAAAGGATTTTCGATTCTAAATGCCTGTTTGGTACGGCTTAAAATCCAATTAAAATTGATAATATGATCGTTATTGAGTCTCACCCGTCTAATAAAAATCAACAATAACGACTATATTTTCAATTTTAATCTGATTTTAATCTCTACCAAACACCCTACCAAACACTAGAGGAGATGAAAAAGACAGAGAAAAAGGAAAAAAAAAAAAATAGACAGTAAAATTTCGGAAAAAAAGACAAACAAATTATCTTTGATTGACATTTGAGTCATCTTCTAAAAGATTTGTGCGTGCTCTTTTATGTACTGTGACTTGGCGTGGCTTTTGTCATCGAATGATATCTGATTGTAATGAGAACCTATGTTAGATTGTCCCATGAAAAAATAGAAAAAAAAAATTTATAGTCATAAAGATTCGTACTTTTTATGAAATTAAGACACCAGGGGTATATATTTGTTCAACTGTCATCAAATGTTGTAAAAGGTAATAAGAAAACTATGAGTGTGTTCCTCCAGAAATCAATATACATTATTGAGCCCCATTATTTCAAATCCTGTTCACATTTTTAGCAACTAGCAAAGCATCTTCCGATTTTTTTTTTTTTTTGGGAGGGAGGGCGGCGGGGTTGTATGACATATCGAGTACGTGTTCGGTTGTGCTTAAAATTCAATTAAAATTGAAAATATAACCGTTATTGGGTCCCACTTATCTAATAAAAATCAACAATAACGACTGATTTTTCAATTTTAATTCAATTTTAATCTCTACCGAACACGGCCTGAATCACACTACAAGTTCTGCCTTAGCCAATTTATAGGAATAGGAACGGAATTTGAACTGCGAATAGAGAGAAATAGGCTAAAAACAAGAACGGACGATCAAAAAAGGGATCAAAAATTAATTCGAACCCATTGATTTTACGATGTATCCTTTAGACGAATTTATTCACTTCTGTGGAGTTTAAAGACAATCAGCAATCATTTCCTAAGATAGAACAATTTGTCTCTTACAAAAGCAGCACAACAATTTGTAAGAGTTCTAACGAACTCAATATAAGTGTTTATGTACTCGGAAAACAGAAAATGAATTTAGAGAGAGAAGTGAGATTCGAAGCAAATTTAGGTTTAAAATTGTCAAAGTTACAAAGACAATGTTCTACATTAATTTATGGTACCACGAAAGAGATTTTAACTTATTGTTCTTCTTTAATCATACTTAGAGTCGTCAATCCAGTATATCAAACATGCTTATATTACAAGAAACATGGAAGAAAGTTCAACCAAAAGCAAATGAAAATAAGACAAGACTGATTAATTTTCCATAACAGAACAAAGCTCAATTGAGCCATAGTCAAGCAACTCCTCAATCATCTGCTCTATATGATCATCTTCAAGTGCCTTAAGTTCTTGTCCACTCCCCATTGGAACATTCTCTTTATAAATGCAGTCTTCTCTGTTAGTACATGAAGATTGTTCTGCTGCATTTAGTTGTTTCATAGGTTGTTTCTTTGCCATTTTGAGTGATGCCATTTGACATTTTTGTAGTTTTGCCATCAATGTAGCTGAAAGAAGCTTGGCCGATGATGTTTGAGGCTCATTGGGGTTGTACGAAAAGTTTGTTCGTGCTCTTGGCCCGCACATGATCCTTGCAGCCTCATCGTAGGCTCTCGCTGCATCCTCTGCCGTTTCGAACGTTCCCAGCCATACTCTAGTCTTCCTACACGCATAAACAACTGATCAAGTCATGTCCAGTTGTCGGTACAGATTTTTTATATTTTTCCTCGAACCTCTTTTTCTTATTTCGAAGGAAAACGTTCCCTTAGATCTCTTTATATAAGATAATGAAGGAGACAAAGGTGATCTAATACTAAATCTACAATCCGTGACGAGTGCAGTAGTACTCGAGCCTTCAAATATCGTTTCACTCACGACTTTCACTAGCAAAAGGTTAAAAGAAATGTTCACAACATCAAATGCACTGATTTAGACAATTGTGTGTAAATAAAAAGTAGAATTTAGGAAGAGAGAATTTACAATAACGGATGGCGAATTTCGGACACCCACGAGCCCCACTGACGCTGGCGGACACCCCGGTATCGTTGCTGCTGTCTAGCCATGGCTAGATAAGTAGAGCAGAAAGTTTAGAGAGCAAAAAATGGTTAAAGTGTTTGTGTTATGTGTCTGGGAGAGAATGAGAGTGGCAACAGAGATTGTGAGGATTGGAATGAAAAGGGTTGAGGGGTTTTTGTAAGCAATCTTTGCGGCCTTCAACTGTGGGATTGGGTCCACGTGACCTTCTATTCTTTAGTTTCTTTCCTTCCCAATGAAAGTGAAAAAAATTTTGAAAAAAAAGTAAAAAAAATATAAAATGAATTTTTAGATAAAGTAATTCAACCAACGTATAGTACCTAAGAATGCAAATGTCTCTATTCGACATCATTCATTTATAAAACCACCCTCGTGACGTACCTTTAATGAAAAAATGAATATGACTTGCATTCAAGGACTTTAGGTTTAATAAGACTTTTAAATAAGTTTATTTAACAGTTGAGTGGGTCAATTTAAGAGATCGAGAATCAAGAGTAATATGAGTGCTTATTTNGGGGGGGGGGGGGGGGGGGGGGGTTGGAGTATGGCATATTTTTTTTATACGTATAGGCTATAGAAGAGTTAAGAAGCTTGAATTTATTGTAGTGCAACAGAAAAGTAGACAAACATACATGGCTGATCACATCGCATTTACTAAACATAGGAAACCTGCCCACATGCCACAGCTGCAACGTCAAGATTCTTAGAGGATCTTCAACGAAACTATGAATTGCACTAAAAAGTATGTCACATTACCTCAAAATATTTACAGGAGAATAAAAAGTTGAGGTTATTTAGCTATGGAGGATGTGCTAAATTGGAGATGTTCTCCCCATCCCCCATTTTGCTTCCAACATGTACAATAAATCACATTGGAGATGCTCTGCAGAGAGCCATTGTAATTTCTTGTTTTCAGCAATTGTAATTTTTAGATTTTAAGTAATCAATAATCTAGTTCTTTCAATGTATTTCAATTTCATGTTACAAGTTTTCTACAAATTGTAATCAAATTTTCTTTCATCCCGAAAAGATCGAGAGAAGACGGAAGGTAGTCTAGCGGAGTAGGCTACTGCCGCACGGTGTCCGTTTCTGTGCTAAGAAGAATGACAACCCGTGAAAGGAAATGCATGATAACTTGCAACTCTCTCTATTGAAAGTTACACATGTCGGTCCCTAACCAATATTTCTCGTAACAAATTGTTCTTTAACTTTTCTAAGTAAGCAAGTTGGTCTCTTATCTTCCACTATAATTTCATAATTAGTCCTTACTGATGTAAATGGACTAAATCTCTTTTAAATAGGACACATCCATCAATATCAATTTTATGAAGTTAGATTTTGCATCTTGATGGGCTGGACAAGTGGGTTGGAATTAAAATACTATCTCCATCCATCAAAAAATTTCGAGCGGTAGGGTCAGGACCGGGCGGGACGGAGATTAAGGTATCTGATTTACCACAACATTTAATTATATATTTTTTAATGTTATTATTTGTATTTAAAATAGGATTTCAACTGAAAAACGTAAAAACAAAAATAAAAAGATTCAAGATGTGGCAGAGGTCAGAATTTTACAATCCCTAATTTGGGCTGGAGTCCAAAAGAATTCAAGAAAGATATATTTTTATGAGAATAAAAGGTAATTTGATGAATATTTGGTCATTTTTCATTATTAGAGAATTATTGTGCCCAACTTGTTCATTTTTAAAAGATTGAAGACCAATGGTGCAAATTTTCCCCATTGTATAATGAATGCATGCTCACACATGGGGATTGTAGGGTTGTAGCTGCTATTTTTGACCGGTGATCCTATACGAGATTGCGCAATCCAAGAAAGCAACAAATGTGTTTGACATGAGTTATCTGCATTAATTTCTCTTCCCTAAGGTCACTCCGCGTGCATTTACCACTTAAATTGATAAAGTTGTCACTCGTGACAATGATGGCTCTATGGCCCTCTTCGGTTCATGAGTAGCGTAAATTAAGTATCCGTAAATCAATAAAATATTTCATAGTCAATTACAACCATGTTAAAGTTACAACTTACACGCGAGTTTCAAATTTTGCAAGTAACGTTCCAACTTGAAAACCGATGATCGTGCTTATCTTATTATAGGCATCCTTCACCCATTCTCATTTATAAACATTGAGTAGACATACGCTCTACCTAAACAAAATTATCTAAATCTAACGAAACTTTCCATAAATTGCCTTATTTGATCTTTGAAACTTCGTTAATTTACAATCGTAAGTCATCGCAGTGATCTCATCTTCGATCATCGATAGTGATCTTCCATGTGAAACAATCGTTAACAGTATTGACTAATTTGATATTAGTTTATACTTGACGTATCGAATCTAATAACCTCGACCATGATAGAACTGCTTATGTTTGACAATAATTTAAACTTTACTTTTATTAATGGCTCAAATTTCCACATTGTGCAAAGTTCATTTAATATAATCCTCATTCTCGACTCAATAATTTTTATTTAGTCTTGAAATTGATTAATATTGGTCGCAAAACATTCTAAAATTGGATTTTGTGATTAAGACAGAGTAAAGTTCTCGTTTTTCAACAATTTGCATATAACAATATTTTCATAGTTCTGACAATGAAATTAAGCAAGATAAGGTTTTGAATAGGGTTATTTACTAATTTATAAGGATGGCTATGTAATCAAATTTGGCATCATTCAAGAAAGTTGATTATTTTCAACCTGGCTAGTTGATTTATTAGGAAATTTTGTTAGTACAATGTATAGGAGTGAGTGTACACACGTTTATAATGCTTTGCTATCACCGTGAATCGAGCGAAACTCCAAATGCGAAAATGTATGCTATTTGTCATAAACGTATGTAAAAAATGAGGGTTTAGAAGGTTAGCGCGGCCCCTTCTACGTATCTCGTCTCTAATCTATTTGTTTTTGTAATCTCAAATAAAGAGTGTTCATATTTGGAGAGTGCAAGTAGTTCGAGACTTATCCTAAATTTATCCAAATTTTTGTTATAGTATCATTGGACTTTCACGAAAACATATCTTGCTTCAGTATACGAAAAATCGAGTTTGAAGTAAACTTTGCTTTGGAGTCCTGAGAAATATGTATCACATGATGAACTAATAGTGATTTCTAGTTTGAAGAGTTTTCGTCATTGATGACTAATTATCTAACTATTATAAGATTTTCGTAAAATCTTTTTGTTTTATCTTTAATAAATTTAATAGTTGAACACTTAGGTTAAAAATCAATGCTATAGTTTTTTACGTGAAAACATCAAGTCAAACATGATGTTTGTCCGAGACACGATAAGGTATATGGTGGGCCATAAGTCAATGATTTCACTAAACCAGATTAATTGATCCTAAATTTAGGGTTAATAAGCAATTAAAAAACATGGTTAGATGTCGACTAGCCATTCTTGGACCTATATTAAAAGTGGCGGCTGAAATTATTAGGAGCAATAGTACATGCACTCGCCTTAAGTATTGTCGCTAAACTGTTGGTGATGTACACGTACCCAAATCATGGGATTTGCATCATTCCCCATCATAATTGCTTGTTTGGTATATTGTAATTTAAGGCGTGTTCGGTAAAGATTAAAATCGAATTAAAATTCAAAAATTAGTCGTTATTGTTGACTTTTATTAGACGAGTGGGACCCAATAATGGTCATATTTTCAATTTTAATTGAATTTTAATATGTACCGAACATGACCTTAACGTCAAAATCAAATTTTAATTCTAACATATATTTAGCCCTTATTTGGTTTAGATAAAATTAGTGCTTGTTTGACAACAATTTTTCTCCAAATTTAAAGCAATTTTTGGATCGTTACTGAGCTGAAGTGTGAGAGAAAGGTCAACAATTGCGGCTAGCAACAGTAAGAAAATGGATTAACAGTTGGTAAAAAAGTAGAAACAAACACAACCTTAATAAAATTTTAATATGATCGAAAAGATTTGGATCTCATAGAATACATGATTAAAATTAATTATTAACTTTGGTTGAATTGGATTCAATTTTCTAGTTGAACCAAATATGGGCTTACTTGGTTCACAAATATTACCCACTTATATACCACTCGTCTCTACAAATTTATAATTCCAATAACTTGTAGTTTCTTATAGACAAGTATCGCTAATAGAGAAACGTAGTACTTTTATTTAGCAAAATTTTAATGGGTCAACGCATTTCATTAAGTTTTATCAAAATTTGATAAAACTTTTATGAATAGTTCTGTCAAACAAACCGTACATTGCATTTCGTTATACTAAAATTATGATATTATAATAACTATTCATGGATAGCACTATCTAGCATCTTTAGTGGTGTTTAGCACCAAACTAGTGGTTACTCTGTATATCGTGGAGACAATCTCATTTTATGGTCGAAATAGAATGTCGCAGCAGGTCCATTGCAAAAAAGTGAATATACATCTCTAGCCAATGTTGCTGCAGAAATGATATAGATTCAACCTTTGTTTTCTGAGCTCGATAACACACCAATGATTTGATGTGATAAAAAGAGTGCTAGCACATTGCTCTCAAATCAAGTGTTCCATTCAAGAACGAAGCATGTCAAAATTAATATTTGCATCACGAAAGATAGTCTTTATAAAAAAAAAAAATAAAGATTGAAATTAGATACGTGCCTTCGTATGATCAAGTGGCAAATCTATTCACCAAGCCACTTTTCACATTCTAGGTTTCATTTTCTAAAAAACAAACTGGAAATTAGCGAGATGTTCAATTTTGTACATGGAAACAGGAGACGAGACCACAAATTGTTTGACCTTCAAGTGAAAAATAATTTGTTTGAGAGAATGTATAAACCCACTCTTTCAACCTGGTCGGCTCACCCCGACTGCTCCAGCTCGCCTCCGTGTCTCTGTCCCTGTTCTGCAGCCCGCCGTTCGACTTCGAGCCCTAGACGGCAGTATGCGCCTATTGCATACACATTGCTGTTCAATTGATTTGGCAATTGGTTACCAGACTTCCTTACAGTATTGTTGTCTGCCTGCCTGTGAGTTATTGCCTCTTTTGTCACTGTAATTTGTAATTTTGTGAAGTATGAATTACACAAGTTCTGAACGGAATATTGCTCTGTGAATTACACTGTGAATTGTCCTGGGATTGAGAATTTGAGTCTTGCTAGTGATTTGGATAGGATTACGTGTGTTTTTAATGAGCTTATGGAGAGATTCCAGGATATGGGTCTGAAGAATGTAAAGCCTGATAAGATTATTTACATCACTTTGATGGAGGCTTGTTATTCTCAGGAGGATTATGATTGTTGTCTGGGACTTTATCATGATATGAAAGAAAAAGGATTGGATATTTCATCGCATGCGTATAGTTTAGTGATTAGTGGGCTTCGTAAGGATGTGAAGTCTCTATGGAAGGGTATGCAGTTTTTGTAAATATGATTTAAAATGGGTGCAAGTCTAATATGGCAATTTATATTGCTTTGATTGATGCATATGCGAAAAATTGTGCCTGCGCAGAATTACTTTCCTGGCTACGTCCTTATTTTGGAGTATTCAAATTTTTATGACTTTTAAGTAGAAAGTACTAAAATAAAATTTCAAAATTTGTCTCTCATTAATCAGTAATCACAAAATTTTGGGAGACTTTTCACCAAAAAAAAGAAAGAAAGAAAGAAAGAAAATTAATATGTATTTTTTTTTTCAATATTTCTCTTTATATTTTCTTTTACAAATATTAGAGTTATGATTAAAATTTATTTTTTTATCGATTGCATTAATTTCTACTTTTCATTCATTCTCTTATTATTTATTTCTATTTTCTATGAAAAAATTAAATTATATTCTTATAACTTTTTTTTTCATTCACTTTTTATTGAAAAAAATCTACTTCTAATTAAATTATAAAATTTTATATAGACTAATGTATAATTAAATTTAGATATATGTTTTTTTATCTATTTATATTAATAATACTGAATATTA
>CAIGRF010373362.1:5181-25150 GCA_903798235.1 Fraxinus ornus | reverse complement strand
TTGAGGGTATATTGATCATTTTACACTGAAAAATAGTAAAAATGATGTTTTCCACACTGAAACGTTGAAATATGGGCGAAAATGCAAAAAAAGAAACGTTGGGACGTTTTACACACTCACTGTCAAACGTAGGGACATTTTGTGCTAATAAGCCGTAATGTTTTTGGACGATTCACTATATTGTACGATATGTTAACTTTAAAATCTTATTATTTCTTGCTTAACTGTAAAAACGTTAATAAACAACGTAAACATTCATGATGCTGGTTGACCTTCTAAAATAAAATCTCAATGTTCTATAACGTATTGAATTTGCATAGTTGATATATATATTGAAGTAGCTAGAAGATTTTGACAATATGAATTAACACAATGAAACTTCTATTGCTTTAGAGAAACACGATAAAAAGAAATAATTGGTGTGATTGATTATTGAAAATAAAATTGGGTTGGAACAAACATTTTAAGTAAAAGGGAAAAAAAATTGTTGTATTGTACACGTAACATATATCTGAATAAACTATAAATGATGAAGTGGAATAATTGTGAAAAATCAACCCTATAGCATGTAAATTAATAATGCTAAAAGTACATTCTTTATTTTACATTGTTTTTGATATCACTCATATTAAAAAAATAAAATAAAATTACACGCAGAAAAATGGGTTTTTTTATTAAATTTTTAATGACATGCTGTCACGTGGCATAATGTAAAAAAAAAAAGTAATGTACACGAAAGATGATTGATAGCAGGTTACCATATAATTGAAGGTACAATTATTTGTATTGAGATCTATAATGAATGGACATAACGACTTCATGTCATCAATTGAAGGCAATAATCACCTACACAATTATTGATCAATGATTGCTCTAATAAGTAATAGGAGACAAAAAATAAAAAGACGCCCTTACCCGATTACTCCATTCATCAATTAATTCTCGTTTTGATTTCCTTCAACCGTGAACAACAAGTCAATCCATATGAATAATAGCTGAAAAGTTTAAATCAGGGCCGAATTATAAAAGTTAACTGACACAAAATAATCATATCATTTACATGTTTTGCGCAAAACAATCATATCATTTCATTTTGGTGTAAAATAATCAAGCAAAAAAATAAATAAATAGTTGCAGTTAGTTTTTTTCTTTATTTTTAACTCTGCGAAATATGAAAGAAATAATAAATTTTATTTTGCTAAGTATGAAAAATACAGTAAAAAGAAATATAAATTAAACGGATACCAATTCCTATATTGCATTTACGTGTAAAAGACTAATTGAATAAACATTGAATAAAACAATACCCGAAAGTTCACAAGCGAAAATAGTGGGTTTCGTCGTTTCTGTGGTTACTTCTTAAACGGTGAGGTATTCTTTATACGCCATAGCCTTTATTTAATTTAGTCAATATTATTGGTAACTTGTATAGTTCAAACCACATTCATTGGCTCTACCCATGAATTATTCAGTAATAGGTCTTTACAATGAAATCCACGCATACGTTATTTTTATATATTTTTTCTCTTTTTGTTTATTTAAAAAAAGAGGGCAATTTTATCATTTTTCGAGGTTTCAATGAATAAAATGGACGGTAATTAGGTTGTTTTGCACAATGTTTGCTTGATCTTAGGGGTATTGAGCAAAAAATAAAGGATATGATTGTTTTGTGCAAAAGATGTAATTAAAATGTTTTCTTAATAAGCTCATTGCGATATATAATCAAGAAATTCAGCAAATTTCTATTACAAATGTTTTCTTAATAAGCTCACTGTCTATGATGTTAGATAATAATATGTTAAAAATGAAATTAATGATGGTAATAAATTATAATGTCGATTAAAGAAAATTTCTAAAGAGATGTATAAAATAATCGTGAGTTCTTCATTGTATATTCAAAGGAGCGATTACAACTAGATGACATGAAATATTATATTCGTAAATTTCTCACCTATGAAATTTCATAATCATCTGTATGCGATTTGTTCATTGAAAATTGAAGCGAATGTCTTTTCATTTTGATTCGATTTGTTTCTAAATATTATTTTAGTTTTGTGTGGCTTATAAAGGATACTGTGAGTCTTAGCTTTGATTTTGAATTTATTATTATTTTGTTCCATATCAGTACTGCTGCAGTTACATTCTGAGTTACAATTTTGTTGACAGCATCTAACATGGGCAATATTTTTGCCGTTGACGTTAATATTCAATGACAGATTTTTACACCACATTCAATGTCTAAGAGCTGTATATTTTTTTATATACAAATAGTATAATTCTACGAATATATATCGACGTTACATGAAGACTACACATAATGGAAAATATTTAAATATGCACACACTAAATTCAAAATCCAAATCCAAATCATTGTGGAACATGATGAATGCTTGATAGTGAGAGCAGGGGCAATTTAGTCCATGAAAATTCCTATGATTGGTACGAAAATTAATAAATACTGATTAAAGGAGTAAGTTTAAATATATTCAAACGCTTGTTACATAATTAATCATATGGAAATTCCCAAGAGTGAAAACAAGATCGATATGGACGAGATGTCAAAATCAATAATAGAGAAAGAGCCTAGGCATGCCATGCCATGCATGGTCTATGACAATAAACTTTACCAAATTAAAACGTTCTTTCTTGCACAAATAATGCAACTAAATGGGCTCCATATATCACCGTGCGAAATGGATACTTGATTTAAGTCCATGTTTGAAGCAGTTAAAATTATATTTGTAGTACCCCTTCGAGATTTGCCAAGTTGGTGGAGCAGGTGAACGTAGAAATCGAAGGTCACGAGTTCGAATCATTTGCCAACACTTCATTGGTTGAATCCGTTGCACCGGGCACGATTTATCTCTTCTGTGTAGTTTTCAGGCTTCTGCACATGGAGCGGGGTTTACCCAGTTCCTACGTCAAAAATAAAATAAAAATGATTTGTAGTAAATTTTGACAAATTTTGATAAAATGTGGGATGAAAAATTAATAAAAGTTATGAGACCTATTAAATATGTTGTTAAATAAATGCTCGACTTTTATTTAAGTTTTTATCAATTTTTTAAGCTTCACCAAATATGAACTAGAAATAATAAGACAGGATAAATAAGAGTGCTTTAATGTATTCAACTTGCGATCACAAATACTGTATATATAGAATCACACACACTTTTTTTCAAGTTGCTTTAGCCGCCCCGCCCCGCCCCGCCCCGCCCCGCATCTCTCTCTCTTTCTCTCTATATATATACGCGCATGCGCACAAACACATAGTAACTTTCAAGTGAGGTAAAAAGGGAAAAGAAACATGGGTTTTATTGATCATATTTCAGAAGTGTTTTCAGTTACAAGCACAAGAAAGAGTAAGCGCAAGTCCATGCAGGTAATTTACCAAATCAAGCCAATTCCATCTTTTTTGCTTTGAGTTTCTTTATATATATGATCATGTAAGTTCAAAAACGAAGGTCTAAATTTTTTGGAACTGGGATACTGCAGACAGTGGAAATAAAGGTGAAAATGGATTGTGATGGCTGCGAAAGAAGAATTAGAAATGCCGTTTCCTCCATCAAAGGTTTAGAAATCTCTCTCTCTCTCTCTCGTACAAGATATGGCATGAAGAATTGAAAAAGATTAATTAAAGCTTTAGTCACCAAAAATAAAACCCATTCGCCGTTTGCCTTTGGGATTTCACGCAACTTCTTAGATTGACTTTTGAAGGATGTAAACTCAAAACTCAACGTATCGTTTGGCAAATTTATAAATGATTTATAAATTCAGGTAAAATCATATATTAATTTTAAGTACACATTTATAACTATCATTTATTACTATACACATATTTCGTGAGACTCACTATTGCCAAACGAAGGCTCAATATATAAAGATCGGAGCATAAAACCCAAGGAGCAATTTAAATTCTCAAATGAAATGCCATCTTACCGGGTTATATTAAACGTAAACTCAAACATTGCTTGAATATGTTTGAAAGCAAATTTTGGGTATGAATAAAAAGAACACCTTGGTGCATGATAGCTACACTCTCATTTTCATTCTATATGGTGCATTTTCCACCACTATATTAATGTTCGTATCACTAACTTATTTTTTGGTTATATATATAGGTGTAAAATCAGTGAACATAAATCGAAAGCAAAGCAAGGTAACAGTAAGTGGTTACGTGGAGCCAAACAAGGTCTTAAATAAAGTGAAGAGCACGGGAAAGAAAGCTGAAATTTGGCCATACGTTCAATATAATTTGGCGTATTATCCATATGCTCCTGGAGCCTATGACAAAAGGGCACCGTCTGGGTACGTTAGAAATGTTGCACAGGCATTTCCAAGCCCTAATGCTCCTGCTGAGAAGTACACATCAATTTTCAGTGATGAAAATGTTAATGCATGTTCAATTATGTGAAGTGATGATTATTCGAATTAATATCTATATAAGAAGGTTTAAATATAAGTTTGATTAGGGTTTTCGATCGAAAGTGCAGTTTCCATTTTGTTAGTGGTTTGGTTTGGTTGTAGAACGAGCTTGTTACATGAATATGATATATGCTATTATTAATTAGTGATTTATAGACATAGGCCCTATTTGTTTCGTATTAAAACCAGATTTTAATCTTAGTCAAAGTCAAACAATCAATACCAGTCACATCTTTTATGGGTCCCACATTTTTTCAACCACACATTTCAAAAATTTCTATCACAAATGTATTCTCCTAGTGCTACAGGTCTTTGAGAAATTAACTCTGGGGAGAAAATAAATTTTCATTGTAAAGGGCTTAGCACTATTATTACAAAGTAAAATTTACGAATCGTCTTTAATTTGCGAATTGAATTTATTAAAATAAGATGAAAATATTTGCAAAATCTTGAGAAGTATTCTCATAATATTGGTGTCAAAATAGCATACTCAAAGGTGCAATGTATAACATTTTAGGGTCCGTTTACTAGGCAAAGGTGGAAAGGAATTTCAATTTCATGTTAGTTGGAAAATAAAAATCCATCAAACTCATAGAAATTCGTTTTCCATGAAAACAAAGAAAATGCAACGTGGAAATGGAAATCGAATTCCAAGGCACATTCACTTTAAACTACATTTTTTTTTTCATGAAAATTAATTCAACTTTGACCGTTTGATTTCAACGCGAAAATGAAAATCGAATTTTAAAGTACAACCATTTTAAGTTACATTTTCATCATACTCTACTTCTCTAATTCTAATTCTATTTTTATTTTATTTTTTTATTTGAAACAGTTCAAATTTATAACTTACTATTGTTTAGAAATACGTCGTAAAAGCATACGAAATTGCACGAAAATACAAGGTATTATACAACGAACGGAGACGACATAAAAGATTGCATTATGTTCGAACTCCTAAATATCTGGGATCATCCTGTAAAAAGCGCCAAAAAGAAACCTTTTTAAAATAAAATATTGACCTTTGGCATACAATGCAATGTCAAGACAAATTACAGCACATATTTAGTTGACATTTTTACATCTTGTCCTCAAAAGGAAGAACAATTTAAAAATATAGATTAAATAAAATATAGTATTTATTTTGGATTTATTGGGAAATAATTGGATTGAGTGTTTTCTGGCCAACGAAAAGAAGCTTTGCCAAAAGGAACATTAATCTTTTATGATGAGAAATAAACAAGAATTGAAATTTAGGAGGCATTTCAAAGTCAAGTTTCGATGAATAAATATGGCCATGTCTTTAACAATTTAAACCTTTAGATGATTACTCATCAAAATTCTACGATTGTATAATATTTTAAAAAATAATAAAGTGTTGAATCAGGTATCGTTCCACTAGAATTGTGCATCTAGTTTTCAAATTAAATAATCTTAACTTTAAAATTAAATATTCAATTTCAATTATTTTGGTTGTTTTAAACTAATTAATTCTAATTATCTAATATAGAAATTAAAAGTGATTAGACGATGTTATGATAAAAACTTAAATTATTGGAGACACGAGGATTTGGAATCCAAATATAACTTTTCTACTTTAACCTCGACTCTCATAGTTGACAATACCTTAACATTGATCATTAATATTCTTAATGTGTCTAATAATTTCCTGAGTAGGATTAAATCGATTTTTACATATATAATAAACTAAAATATCATTATGAAGGATGCGAATATGTAAAAATATACAAAAATAAAATAAAAAAAATTAGAATATTTGATTAAAAATTTAAAAACACAAAATATAAGGATATATCCTATCTTCTATCGAACTTTATCTATCTTTTTTCAGACTTGTGGTGATTACCATAATGTGCTAAACATATGTTATAAACAACGAAGAAAATATCGGATAACTTCAATACCAATTTGTTGTGAGATAATAGGCGAAAAAAAATATGACACGATATTAAGTAATTGATCTCAAACTCAAAAATAAAATAATTGATAGAGAAATGAAGATTTCACTAAAATATAGATAAAGAATTACAATAATTTTATATGTTTTATTTGTCTGACTTATTCTAAAATACAATAAAAAGCTAACTATACATAGAGTACATGTCAAAAACCAAAAGTAGAGTGGTAGATGAAATATAATGCAAAAAATCCTATTGAAAACGGATTTGGAGGTCAAAACTCGCCGCATAGGCAGAAAGGGTGGTGCCTAGGTGCAAGGTCGTTGAAGTTGATTCTCAAACGTGTTTTTCTTCTTTTCTTTATCCATATCTTGATTTCTTTAAGTTCAACACAAATTTAAATTCTCAATAGGGCTTCCAAATAAAATTTTGACAAGAGTTCAAATAGACTTTGAACAGGATTACAAAAGCATTCCAACAAATAGACATAATGTCAATCTTACCAATCATCTTTAAAATAGAATTCATGCCACACTCTAATTCTAACAAACTCCACATTGATATGAATTCCACCACAATGAGTAAATTTAAAATACTCTCTGCCCAGATACAAACTCTACTGTAAAGAATGAACTGCTCCATCAAAATTTCCAACTTGGAAATATTCTCCACCTCTACCACAAAACACAAATGGGTTTAAACTCAAAAACCTGAGTAATCAAAATTTCAGGAACACCATAATTGGTCAAACCATGAGCGACAAAATCAAGCGTGATTAACAATCACCAAACAACGTTGAAACAAGCCCTATAATAGAATCTCCACAAAATGCTTCAAATGAAGGATCTTTGAGAAAATTATCACATTCAACTACGAACGAAGCAAAATTTTCTAAATCAGCATCTTTGTACCTATGTGGAGGCATATTCTCAAAATGGTTCTGTTTCTAAAAATTGAATACAATGGCATCGTTAATAATGGTGGCAAAGCGGAATTATCCATAACTTTCGATGATTTTCTTAAACACAGCTAGGTGATCTTCAACAGATGTAACTTCTATTATACGATACAAATAAATGCAATGTTTCAAGTGCAATTTGCTAGTAAGACTTTTTCGTCAAGTACAACTGCTCAAATCTTAACCATAACGCAGCAGTGGACTCCCCTTTCAAAACATCTTGAAAAATACTATTCGAAAGATGAATTTGTGATAGGGCATTCTGATCCCTACGTTGTTTATCCTCTTTCTTCCAAATTGTGGGCATCTGGTCAAATTCCAACAATGCATCATTCAAATCTATATAAGAGAGTATTGCTCACATCTTTACCCGTCACAATGAAAAATCTTGTGCTGCGATATAAAAGCGAAATATCATACTTCATGATTGCCATCCAGAAAATCAAAAAATCTCCCTATGAATAAAGTCTCAACTCTGATACTAGTTTGTTGTAAACAACCAAAAAAATATCGAATAATTTTGATACTAATTTGTTGTGATAATAGGCGAAAAAACAATGACACAATTGATCACAAACTCAAGAATAAAATAATTGGCTGATGAATTGAGATTTCACTAAAATATGGAGAAAAAATTACAATGATTTTGTATTTTGTATTTGTTTAATTTAATTTAAAATAAAATAAAGAGTTATCTATATATAGGTGACATGTTAAACCTTAAAAGTAGAATTTCAGATGAAATATAATGCAAAAAACCCTATTGAAAATGAATTTGGAGGCCAAAACATGCCATATGCAAAATGGATGGCGCCAAAGCAACGTTCCGGCACTTGGCCTTTCGTCCAAATAAATATTTTATTTGAATGCTGATTATTGAAAAATAAATTGATTTTTTAACAGTTAAATGGATACTTTCCGTTTCAAATTAGGGATCGATCCCGCTCCAAACCTAATTAAATTCACTTTTGCTGGCCAACAAGGAAAAGTTTCTGCCGAAAGGAACATTATTTTTTCATAGATTTGATTTAACTTTTCGTGACTAAATGTGTGTTCTTGGATAAACTGTCAATTACGGATTATATAATCTCATTTGGTAAAATAGACCGAATATATTAATAAATACAAAATTTAAATAAACAGACGCGCCTCCTTTAAGTTCTTAAATGATGCTAGAGCAGACAAAAGTGTATTGGGATATTTCACCCAAATAACATGCAGATAGAATAAAACACACAAAAAACACACTCTACAGTGTGAGGTAGAAAACTCTTTTTGCATCAAGGAAATCGGGCTCAGTCTATGAATCGACACCACAATCAACCAAATGATCAATCCACAAACCAACACTTCTCAATTGATTCCTCCAACAAATGGATAGCCCACAAAGGACTTGGGGATGAGAAGAATCTAGCGAAGAAAGTTAACCACAAAGGCTAACTAAAGAGAAGAAGAAAATCTCACGGGCAAGGCACAAAATCAAAGCACACGGTCACAAAGAACATGTTCTACTTCTCAAGGCAAAGGGATGGCTATCAAATAATTCACATACCTAGCAACAATAATGAGCGAGTATATAATAGGAATAGGATGAGCTTTAGGTTAGAAAGTAGATAGCGCCCAATAAGAGATAAATAATGGGCTAGCAACTTATAGGAGCCATCCATATTTGGGTTGAGCCATGAACAAATCTAATTTAATTAGGCTGCTTCAAATGACTCAAATGAGTTACATGGAAAGTTCAAGTAATTGTAGTACCGATAATCAACTTCCACATTAGTGTCAAAGGACCTGTAAAGAAAAATTACTAAGTATTAGTAATAATCCAGAAAAGGTAAAACCAGTAAAATTAGAAATCATTTACCTCCACCGATTTCAACAGATCTCCCCTCACCCAATCGCTCTGATACGAGATGTGAGGTAGAAAACTCCATTTGCACCAAGAAAATCGGGCTCAGTCTACGAATCGACACCACAATCAACCAAATGATCAATCCACAAGCCAACACGTCCCAATTGGTTGCTCCAACAAATGGATAGCCCACAAATGACTTGGAGATGAGAAGAATCTAGCCAAGAAAGTTAACCACAAAGGCTAACTAAAGAGAAGAAGAAAATCTCACGGGCAAGGCACAAAACCAAAGCACACGGTAACAAAGAACAGAGAGTTCTACTTCTCAAGGCAAAGGGACGGCTATCAAATAATTCTCATACCTAACAATAGTAATGGGCGAGTATATAATATGAATAGGATGGGCTTTGGGTTAGAGAGTAGATAGGGCCCAATAAGAGATAAGTAGTGGGCTAGCAACCTATAGGAGCCATCCATATTTGGGTTGGGTCATGAGCAACTCTAATTTAATTAGGCTGCTTTAAATGTCCCGAGTGAGTTATATGGAAAGTTCAAGTAATTGTGGTGTAGATATATATTCGGTCAATTGGTCAATGCCGACTGAATAAGAGAACAAGACTTACATCATTGCCCGGGGAGGTCGTTTGACAACATTTTGCCTAACATGCAGAAACTGAAAAACAACACCGAGATGTTCACACAGTTCGACAAAGCCTAATCCAATAAAATCCAAACTTTCGTGGACTGCAAACAAACTAAATGCAATAACAAAGCAATAGAAACTCATAAATGATTACCTACCTAACCTTTAAGAGATCGCAAAATAGCCCCAATCATCTCCTTCATCAAATCTAACTTCTTATGGTAGAGCTCGACCTCCTTTATCATAAGTTTTTCCCATTCTACCTCACTGTACCTTGAATTGGTACTCCCTTTCAAGGTCCTGTTCTTCTTGAGCATATCAGGTGCAATGAACACAAAAGGACATAATGTGGTATTTGCATTTGAATTTTTTTTTTCCGGTATTATCTCATTGGCTTTAGAGCGATTGTCGAACTAATCATTCGAATCTTTAATACTTGCTAGCAAAGAAAGATGTCAAACCGAAGTAGATTCATGTGTACTCCTTCTTCAAGAGTTTGAGTTGAATTAAAATATCGTTGTATCCAAAGGCGATTGTTGTCAAATGATTGGAAATATATCAAAGCATGGCATTCCATTAATTTGTATCCAAATGTGATCGTTGTCAAATGAGTGAAAATATCTCAAAGCATGACATTCTATTTTGTTCGAGGACTAATAAAGTGTAAGTTTGGAAAGGTCAATAAATGCCATTCTTACCCTTATTTATAGTCATTCACTTATACAAATGTTAGTACGTTCGGGAATGTAAAATGAACAAACTGTCCCGAAAAGTTGGCCGAAAATCGCCAACGCGTTGCCGCCGCCGGAAAGGTCACCGTCGCCCGTCGCTCTCACTGGCAGCGTCCCGATCTACAGGAAGTGGGTCCACATTAAATTTTTCAATCCGGTCAATAGTTTGGCCGAAATTTTAAAAGGCAGAGGCGAAATCTCGTGAGTAACCCGAGCGCTGCCGCTAGAGCTACTCCTCCTCTCCCTCTTTGATTTCAACAGATCTCCCCTCACCCAATCGATCAGATACCAGATGTAAGGTAGAAAACTCCATTTGCACCAGGGAAACTGAGCTCAGTCTACGAATCGACACCACAATCAACAAAATGATCAATCCACAAGCCAACACTTCCCAATTGGTTGCTCCAACAAATCGATAGCCCACAAAGGACTTGGGGATGAGAAGAATCTAGCCAAGAAAGTTATCCATAGGAATATGATGGGCTTTGGGTCAGAGAGTAGATATGGCCCAAAAAGAGATAAGTAGTGGGCTAGCAACCTATAGGAGCCATACATATTTGGGTTGGGCCATGAGAAACTCTAATTTAATTAGGCTGCTTCAAATTACCCGAGTGAGTTATATGGAAAGTTCAAGTAATTGTGGTGTCGATATATATTCAGTCAATTGGTCAATGCCGACTGAATAAGAGAACAAGACTTACATCATTGCCCGGGGAGGTCGTTTGACAACATTTTGCCTAACATGCGGAAACTGAAAACAACACCGAAATGTTCACACAGTTCGGCAAAATCTAATCCAATAAAATTCAAACTTTCGTGGACTACAAACAAACTACATGCAATAACAAAGCAAATAGAAACATAAATGATTACCTACCTAACCTTTAAGAGATCGCAAAACAGCCTCAATCATCTCCTTCATTAAATCTAACTTCTTATGTTAGAGCTTAACCCCCTTTATCATAAGTTTTTTCCCATTCTGCCTCACTGTACCTTGAATTGGTACTCCCCTTCAAAGTCATATTCTTCTTGAGCATATCAAGTGCAATGAACACAAAAGGACATAATGTGGTATTTGCATTTGAAAAATTATAGTATTATCTCATTGGCTCTAAAGCGATTGTCGAACTAATCATTCGACTCTTTAATATTTGTTAGCAAAGAAAGATGTCAAACCGAAGTAGATTCACGTGTACTCCTTCTTCAAGAGTTTGACTTGAATAAAAATATCGTTGTATCCAAAGGCGATCGTTGTCAAATGACTGGAAATATATCAAAGCGTGGCATTCCATTAATTTGTATCCAAATGTGATCGTTGTGAAATGAGTGAAAATATCTCAAATCAGGATTTTCTATTTTGTTCGAGGACTAATAAAGTGTAAGTTTGGGGAGGTTAATAAATGCGATTCTTACCCTTATTTATAGTCATTCACTTATACAAATGTTAGTACGTTCGGGAATGTAAAATGAACAAACCATTTCGAAAAGTTGATCGAAAATCGCCCAAGTGCTGCCGCCGCCGGAATGGTCACCGCCGCCCTCACTGGGAGCGTCTCGATCTGCAGGAAGTTGGTCCACCCTCAATTTTTCAATCTGGTCAATAGTTTGACCGAAATTTTTAAAGGCAGAGGCGACATCTCGTAAGAAACCCGAGCGCCATCGCTAGCGCTACTCCTCCTCTCCCTCTTCGATTTCAACAGATCTCATCTCACCCAATCGCTCTAATACCAGATGTGAGGTAACCCCAAGGAAATCGGGCTCAGTCTACGAATCGACACCACAATTAACCAAATGATCAATCCACAAGCCAACACTTCCCAATTGGTTGCTCCAACAAATGGATGGCCCACAAAGGACTTGGGGATAAGTAGAATCTAGCCAAGAAAGTTAACCACAAAGGCTAACTAAAGAGAAGAAGAAAATCTCACGGGCAAGACCCAAAACCAAAGCACACGGTCACAAAGAACAGAGAGTTCTACTTCTCAAGGCAAAGGGACGGCTATCAAATAATTCTCATACCTAGCAACAGTAATGGACGAGCCTATAATATGAATAAGATGGGCTTTAGGTTAGAGAGTAGATAGTGCCCAATAAGAGATAAGTAGTGGGCTAGAAACCTCTAGGAACCATCCATATTTGGGTTGGGCCACGAGCAACTCTAATCTAATTAGGCTGCTTCAAATGAACCGAGTGAGTTATATGGAAAGTTCAAGTAATTGTGATGTCGATGTATATTCGGTCAATTGGTCAATGCCGACTGAATAAGAGAACAAGACTTACATCATTGCCCGGGGAGGTTGTTTGACAATATTTTGCCTAACATGCAGGAACTGAAAACAACACCGAAATGTTCACACAGTTCGTCAAAGCCTAATCCAATAAAATTCAAACTTTCGTGGACTACAATCAAACTACATGCCATAACAAAGCAAATAGAAACTCATAAATGATTACCTACCTAACCTTTAAGAGATCGCAAAACAACCCCAATTATCTCCTTCATTAAATCTAACTTCTTATGGTAGAGCTAGACCCCCTTTATCATAAGTTTTTCCCATTCTGCCTCACTGTACCTTGAATTGGTACTCCACTTCAAGGTCCTGTTCTTCTTGAGCATATCAGGTGCAATGAACACAAAAGGACATAATGTGTTATTTGCATTTGAAAAATTCTAGTATTATCTCAATGGCTCTAAAGCGATTGTCGAACTAATCATTCGACTCTTTAATATTTGTTAGCAAAGAAAGATGTCAAATCGAAGTAGATTTACGTG
Source organism: Fraxinus ornus (assembly GCA_903798235.1). Taxonomy (NCBI): domain Eukaryota; kingdom Viridiplantae; phylum Streptophyta; class Magnoliopsida; order Lamiales; family Oleaceae; genus Fraxinus; species Fraxinus ornus. The sequence continues at coordinate 11,849 of CAIGRF010373362.1, read as the reverse complement.
TATTCCTTCTTCAAGAGTTTGACTTGAATAAAAATATCGTTGTCTCCAAAGGCGATCGTTGTCAAATGACTGGAAATATATCAAAGCGTGGCATTCCATTAATTTGTATCCAAATGTGATCGTTGTGAAATGAGTGAAAATATCTCAAATCAGGATTTTCAATTTTGTTCGAGGACTAATAAAGTGTAAGTTTGGGGAGGTTAATAAATGCGATTCTTACCCTTATTTATAGTCATTCACTTATACAAATGTTAGTACGTTCGGGAATGTAAAATGAACAAACCATTTCGAAAAGTTGATCGAAAATCGCCCAAGTGCTGCCGCCGCCAGAATGGTCACCGCCGCCCTCATTGGGAGCGTCTCGATCTGCAGGAAGTTGGTCCACCCTCAATTTTTCAATCTGGTCAATAGTTTGACCGAAATTTTTAAAGGCAGAGGCGACATCTCGTAAGAAACCCGAGCGCCATCGCTAGCGCTACTCCTCCTCTCCCTCTTCGATTTCAACAGATCTCATCTCACCCAATCGCTCTAATACCAGATGTGAGGTAACCCCAAGGAAATCGGGCTCAGTCTACGAATCGACACCACAATTAACCAAATGATCAATCCACAAGCCAACACTTCCCAATTGGTTGCTCCAACAAATGGATGGCCCCCAAAGGACTAGGGGATAAGTAGAATCTAGCCAAGAAAGTTAACCACTTTCAAGTAATTGTGGTGTCGATATGCATTCAGTCAATTGGTCAATGCCTACTGAATAAGAGAACAAGACTTACATTATTGCCCGGGGAAGTCGTTTGACAATATTTTGCCTAACATGCAGAAATTGAAAACAACACCGAAATGTTCACACAGTTCGGCAAAGCCTAATCCAATAAAATTCAAACTTTCGTGGACTACAATCAAACTCCATGTCATAACAAAGTAAATAGAAACTCATAAATGATTACCTACCTAACCTTTAAGAGATCGTAAAACAGCCCCCAATCATCTCCTTCATCAAATCTAACTTCTTATGGTAGAGGTCGACCTCCTTTATCATAAGTTTTTCCCATTCTGCCTCACTGTACCTTGAATTGGTACTCTCCTTCAAGGTCTTGTTCTTCTTGAGCATATCTGGTGCAATGAACACAAGAGGACATAATGTGGTATTTGCGTTTGAAAAATTCCAGTATTATCTCATTGGCTTTAGAGCGATTGTCGAACTAATCATTCGACTCTTTAATATTTGCTAGCAAAGAAAGATGTCAAATCGAAGTAGATTCACGTGTACTCCTTCTTCAAGAGTTTGACTTGAATTAAAATATCGTTGTATCCAAAGGCGATCGTTGTCAAATGAGTGGAAATATATCAAAGCATGGCATTCCATTAATTTGTATCCAAATGTGATCGTTGTCAAATGAGTGAAAATATCTCAAAGCATGACATTCTATTTTGTTCGAGGACTAATAAAGTGTAAGTTTGGAAAGGTCAATAAATGCCATTCTTACCCTTATTTATAGTCATTCACTTATACAAATGTTAGTACGTTCGGGAATGTAAAATGAACAAACTGTCCCGAAAAGTTGGCCGAAAATCGCCAACGCGTTGCCGCCGCCGGAAAGGTCACCGTCGCCCGTCGCTCTCACTGGCAGCGTCCCGATCTACAGGAAGTGGGTCCACATTAAATTTTTCAATCCGGTCAATAGTTTGGCCGAAATTTTAAAAGGCAGAGGCGAAATCTCGTGAGTAACCCGAGCGCTGCCGCTAGAGCTACTCCTCCTCTCCCTCTTTGATTTCAACAGATCTCCCCTCACCCAATCGATCAGATACCAGATGTAAGGTAGAAAACTCCATTTGCACCAGGGAAACTGAGCTCAGTCTACGAATCGACACCACAATCAACAAAATGATCAATCCACAAGCCAACACTTCCCAATTGGTTGCTCCAACAAATCGATAGCCCACAAAGGACTTGGGGATGAGAAGAATCTAGCCAAGAAAGTTATCCATAGGAATATGATGGGCTTTGGGTCAGAGAGTAGATATGGCCCAAAAAGAGATAAGTAGTGGGCTAGCAACCTATAGGAGCCATACATATTTGGGTTGGGCCATGAGAAACTCTAATTTAATTAGGCTGCTTCAAATTACCCGAGTGAGTTATATGGAAAGTTCAAGTAATTGTGGTGTCGATATATATTCAGTCAATTGGTCAATGCCGACTGAATAAGAGAACAAGACTTACATCATTGCCCGGGGAGGTCGTTTGACAACATTTTGCCTAACATGCGGAAACTGAAAACAACACCGAAATGTTCACACAGTTCGGCAAAATCTAATCCAATAAAATTCAAACTTTCGTGGACTACAAACAAACTACATGCAATAACAAAGCAAATAGAAACATAAATGATTACCTACCTAACCTTTAAGAGATCGCAAAACAGCCTCAATCATCTCCTTCATTAAATCTAACTTCTTATGTTAGAGCTTAACCCCCTTTATCATAAGTTTTTTCCCATTCTGCCTCACTGTACCTTGAATTGGTACTCCCCTTCAAAGTCATATTCTTCTTGAGCATATCAAGTGCAATGAACACAAAAGGACATAATGTGGTATTTGCATTTGAAAAATTATAGTATTATCTCATTGGCTCTAAAGCGATTGTCGAACTAATCATTCGACTCTTTAATATTTGTTAGCAAAGAAAGATGTCAAACCGAAGTAGATTCACGTGTACTCCTTCTTCAAGAGTTTGACTTGAATAAAAATATCGTTGTATCCAAAGGCGATCGTTGTCAAATGACTGGAAATATATCAAAGCGTGGCATTCCATTAATTTGTATCCAAATGTGATCGTTGTGAAATGAGTGAAAATATCTCAAATCAGGATTTTCTATTTTGTTCGAGGACTAATAAAGTGTAAGTTTGGGGAGGTTAATAAATGCGATTCTTACCCTTATTTATAGTCATTCACTTATACAAATGTTAGTACGTTCGGGAATGTAAAATGAACAAACCATTTCGAAAAGTTGATCGAAAATCGCCCAAGTGCTGCCGCCGCCGGAATGGTCACCGCCGCCCTCACTGGGAGCGTCTCGATCTGCAGGAAGTTGGTCCACCCTCAATTTTTCAATCTGGTCAATAGTTTGACCGAAATTTTTAAAGGCAGAGGCGACATCTCGTAAGAAACCCGAGCGCCATCGCTAGCGCTACTCCTCCTCTCCCTCTTCGATTTCAACAGATCTCATCTCACCCAATCGCTCTAATACCAGATGTGAGGTAACCCCAAGGAAATCGGGCTCAGTCTACGAATCGACACCACAATTAACCAAATGATCAATCCACAAGCCAACACTTCCCAATTGGTTGCTCCAACAAATGGATGGCCCACAAAGGACTTGGGGATAAGTAGAATCTAGCCAAGAAAGTTAACCACAAAGGCTAACTAAAGAGAAGAAGAAAATCTCACGGGCAAGACCCAAAACCAAAGCACACGGTCACAAAGAACAGAGAGTTCTACTTCTCAAGGCAAAGGGACGGCTATCAAATAATTCTCATACCTAGCAACAGTAATGGACGAGCCTATAATATGAATAAGATGGGCTTTAGGTTAGAGAGTAGATAGTGCCCAATAAGAGATAAGTAGTGGGCTAGAAACCTCTAGGAACCATCCATATTTGGGTTGGGCCACGAGCAACTCTAATCTAATTAGGCTGCTTCAAATGAACCGAGTGAGTTATATGGAAAGTTCAAGTAATTGTGATGTCGATGTATATTCGGTCAATTGGTCAATGCCGACTGAATAAGAGAACAAGACTTACATCATTGCTCGGGGAGGTCGTTTGACAATATTTTGCCTAACATGCAGGAACTGAAAACAACACCGAAATGTTCACACAGTTCGTCAAAGCCTAATCCAATTAAATTCAAACTTTCGTGGACTACAATCAAACTACATGCCATAACAAAGCAAATAGAAACTCATAAATGATTACCTACCTAACCTTTAAGAGATCGCAAAACAACCCCAATTATCTCCTTCATTAAATCTAACTTCTTATGGTAGAGCTCGACCCCCTTTATCATAAGTTTTTCCCATTCTGCCTCACTGTACCTTGAATTGGTACTCCACTTCAAGGTCCTGTTCTTCTTGAGCATATCAGGTGCAATGAACACAAAAGGACATAATGTGTTATTTGCATTAGAAAAATTCTAGTATTATCTCAATGGCTCTAAAGCGATTGTCGAACTAATCATTCGACTCTTTAATATTTGTTAGCAAAGAAAGATGTCAAATCGAAGTAGATTTACGTGTACTCCTTCTTCAAGAGTTTGACTTGAATAAAAATATCGTTGTCTCCAAAGGCGATCGTTGTCAAATGACTGGAAATATATCAAAGCGTGGCATTCCATTAATTTGTATCCAAATGTGATCGTTGTGAAATGAGTGAAAATATCTCAAATCAGGATTTTCTATTTTGTTCGAGGACTAATAAAGTGTAAGTTTGGGGAGGTTAATAAATGCGATTCTTACCCTTATTTATAGTCATTCACTTATACAAATGTTAGAACATTCGGGAATGTAAAATGAACAAACTATCCCGAAAAGTTGGTTGGAAATCGCGCACGCTCTGCCGTCGCCGGAAAGGTTACCGCCGCCCTCACCGGGAGCGTCCCGGTCTGCAGGAAGTGGGTCCGCCCTCAATTTTTCAATCCGGTCAATAGTTTGGCCGAAATTTAAAAAGGCAGAGGCAAAATCTCGTAAGAAACTCGAGTGCCGCCGCTAGCGCTACTCCTCCTCTCCCTCTTTGATTTCAACAAATCTACCCTCACCTAATCGCTCTGATACCAAATGTGAGGTAGAAAACTCCATTTGCACTAAGGAAATCGGGCTCAGTCTACGAATCGACACCACAATCAACCAAATGATCAATCCACAAGCCAACACTTCCCACTTGGTTGCTCCAACAAATGGATAGCCCACAAAGGACTTGGGGATAAGTAGAATCTAGCCAAGAAAGTTAACCACAAAGGCTAACTAAAGAGAAGAAGAAAATCTCACGGGCAAGACCCAAAACCAAAGCACACGGTCACAAAGAACAGAGAGTTCTACTTCTCAAGGCAAAGGGACGGCTATCAAATAATTTAAATGAACCGAGTGAGTTATATGGAAAGTTCAAGTAATTGTGATGTCGATGTATATTCGGTCAATTGGTCAATGCCGACTGAATAAGAGAACAAGACTTACATCATTGCTCGGGGAGGTCGTTTGACAATATTTTGCCTAACATGCAGGAACTGAAAACAACACCGAAATGTTCACACAGTTCGTCAAAGCCTAATCCAATTAAATTCAAACTTTCGTGGACTACAATCAAACTACATGCCATAACAAAGCAAATAGAAACTCATAAATGATTACCTACCTAACCTTTAAGAGATCGCAAAACAACCCCAATTATCTCCTTCATTAAATCTAACTTCTTATGGTAGAGCTCGACCCCCTTTATCATAAGTTTTTCCCATTCTGCCTCACTGTACCTTGAATTGGTACTCCACTTCAAGGTCCTGTTCTTCTTGAGCATATCAGGTGCAATGAACACAAAAGGACATAATGTGTTATTTGCATTAGAAAAATTCTAGTATTATCTCAATGGCTCTAAAGCGATTGTCGAACTAATCATTCGACTCTTTAATATTTGTTAGCAAAGAAAGATGTCAAATCGAAGTAGATTTACGTGTACTCCTTCTTCAAGAGTTTGACTTGAATAAAAATATCGTTGTCTCCAAAGGCGATCGTTGTCAAATGACTGGAAATATATCAAAGCGTGGCATTCCATTAATTTGTATCCAAATGTGATCGTTGTGAAATGAGTGAAAATATCTCAAATCAGGATTTTCTATTTTGTTCGAGGACTAATAAAGTGTAAGTTTGGGGAGGTTAATAAATGCGATTCTTACCCTTATTTATAGTCATTCACTTATACAAATGTTAGAACATTCGGGAATATAAAATGAACAAACTGTGCCGAAAAGTTGGCTGGAAATCGCCCACGCTCTGTCGTCTCCGGAAAGGTTACCGCCGCCAACACCAGGAGCGTCCCGGTCTGCAGGAAGTGGGTCCGCCCTCAATTTTTCAATCCGGTCAATAGTTTGGCCGAAATTTAAAAAGGCAGAGGCAAAATCTCGTAATTGTGACCCGAGCGCCGCCGCTAGCGCTACTCCTCCTTTCCCTCTTTGATTTCAGCAAATCTCCCATCACCCAATCGCTCTGATACCAGATGTTAGGTAGAAAACTCCATTTGTACCAAGGAAATCGGCCTCAGTCTACTAATCGACACCACGATCATCCAAATGATCAATCCACAAGCCAACACTTCCCAATTGGTTGCTCCAACAAATCGATAGCCCACAAAGGACTTGGAGATGAGAAGAATCTAGCCAAGAAAGTTATCCATGTGAATAGGATGGGCTTTGGGTTAGAGAGTAGATATGGCCCAATAAGAGATAAGTAGTGGGCTAGCAACCTCTAGGAACCATCCATATTTGGGTTGGGCCACGAGCAACTCTAATCTAATTAGGCTGCTTCAAATGAACCGAGTGAGTTATATGGAAAGTTCAAGTAATTGTGATGTCGATGTATATTCGGTCAATTGGTCAATGCCGACTGAATAAGAGAACAAGAC
>CAIGRF010373331.1:69708-81702 GCA_903798235.1 Fraxinus ornus | reverse complement strand
TGCAATACGATTCAATCTAAAATAAAACGGTCCAACATTAAACGGGCTTGTATGATTGTTTATGATTTTGTCATGGATTATGTTAATAGGATTTTATAATGCGTACATATACAAGGAATAGTTTTGTATTTGAACCAAGATATATAAATCTTCACTATTTGAACCAAAAACTTTTTGAGGTTGTTCCTTTCCAAAAATTGCAAATCAATTCATAATTGAATAAAAGCTTGTTTGACACAAATTTTTCTGGGAATTTTGATTTTAAGAAAGCGTTTTTAAAAGGTGGAGAAAAACTGAAGAAAAGTTGTGGGTCTCAAAGAAAAATTCTGAGAAATATATATATTAAAAAAAAAAAAAAACTTTCACAAACAAGCCTCAAGCGAGGTATACTTACCTATTATTTATTTATTTAAGGCACTCGACAAAATAGTTCTACAACTCGATAGAATCGTAACGATCAAGACCGGTATCTATTTTGCAGTAGATTCATGGTAATACTCCAAAGTTAGCTCCCGTTTGACCCTTTTTTGTTTTTTCTTTTTAAAATATAAGTTGGTTAAAATTTATTTTCAACAACATATTTTATTGGATCAGATTTTTTATTAATTTTTAATTACATATTTCAGAGATCCACCAACTTATAATTTAAAAAAAATGTAAAATAGGGACTTAATAAATTACTTTCATTGCTCGACAAGTTAGTCGACCACTCGTTTGTACTTGATGAAGTAAGTAAAACTTGTTCGAGGTGGATTTGAGCAAATACAACTCTTTCAATTTTTTCTAAAGTTTTTTAGTGGTTTTAAGTTTACCTACTTTTCTCAGAATGTCGTTAGACAAGTATAAAATGATTGAAGTATAAGCAAGCTCATCGATTTCTTCTTTTTGTTTTGTTTTTTGAAAAATCAACAGAAAAGTTGTCATCTGTGACTTATGAAAACTTTTGTTGAACCAAAATAATTCTTTTTTTGTTGCCGATTGAAAAATCACATTTTTTTATTAAAAATTCCCAAATCAAAATTGTGAGTTGTCAGTTTTTTTACGAATCAATTAGAAATACACAGAATCACAATTAAGCTACACAAAGTAGATTTATGGTCACAAACGATATATACCGTTCTAGATTTTCAAGGTTTCGTAAGATTTTCAATCTTAGATTAAGAGAACGTTTGAACGGGCAAGATCTAGGTGTTCTAAGTATAATCAACAGTACAACGAAAGATATATGTCAACAAAATAGTTTTAGACATAGTATATGACATAGATAATAAGCTGATTTTATCAAATGAAGGGTTTAATTATATAACAATTAAAGGCAAGTAGTTCTTAATTTCTAGCACAATCAATGATTACTCTACACGGTAATCTCAATCCTAATGTCATCCCACACGATGACACGCTAGTGCTGAAAATTAAATGAGATAAGTCAATTTACCAAAGAGGACCACGTCTAAGATCCGTAAAATTGAAAGATGTGAATCTGCTGCTTTATGGCCACCATTATTTGCCCTAGAGTTTTAGCAAACGTATCAACTTAGTTGACCAAATATTGCAAACCAAACTTCTAGGGCAAAATCGTCCAAGATTTACTGTATAACCTGTAACACAAGATTAAACTTATCAGTACGTTCAGAATGATAAAACAAGAAAACTATTTGAATAAAGCTTCTCTGAATTTTGCTCAATGCGCCACCGTCGAAGCTCCTAGGCGCTATCGACACCGGCTGCCGTCTCTTTCTTGCGCTACACACCCAGTGTCGCCTCCACCTGTACAATATAGTTCCGGCTTCCATTTGTCCAAAAACTTCACAGTTTAGTCGGAAATCAAGGTTACAAGTTCGGTCAATTTGAGAAATCGAATTTGGGTGAGGGTTTTGGTCAATTTTGGATTTAAAACTTGTACCAACGCTCTAATACCAAATGTAAAGCGGAAGAATGGAACACCTAAGGTTTCTGAGCTCAGTTTTATCAAACCAACCGAGATCGACACCACCAAATAGCAACTCAATCTCCTAACTCCTGCTGCTTTTATATTTCCCACAAAGGACACAAAAGTGAGAGGTTATTGCAGCCACACAACAGCCACAAAGGTTAATTAAGACAAGGAGAAAAAACATTGTAGTACGACGCACAAAGCAGAGACAGAACAATCGACTTTTTCTCACAGAAAGGCTAGGGCAATAACGAGTATTTCTCAAGGCAACATGGCTGCCGATATATAGTAGTAAATTAGGCTTTTAGGTTAAGTAATGGATTAGGCTTAAAAGAGGAGACAATAGATAACCAATAAGTGAGTCAAACACCAAAAGTCATCCAAGGAGTAAATGGTTGGGCCATGAGCAGCTCTAATTGAATTATACTACCTCCAATGACCCGAAATAGTTATAGGCTCAGGTCGTTTCATCTGAGGTGTCGATATTTCAATTCATTCATTTGGTCGTTGCCGACTTAATAACTAATGATTTAACATCATAACTCGGAAGATCGTTTGACAACAATTTGCCCAACATAGACAGGCTACAGAGCTGGCGGGTGGGTGGCAGCACAATGGGAGTGCATGTGGGACAACTATCATTTGAACTTGGTCACGGAGTATATGATGTTATAGAGGTAAAAGGGAAATATATTTTTGACAAAATCCACATATAGAAAAATATAGAATTTTTAGCACACTGGTCATAGCAATGATAGGCACTTTGGGTGAGGCAACGGTGATCAAGGAAGGCGTGTGATCCTAGCCGAGGTTCCATTTTGTGCGAGTTGTAGGATTTTAGACAAAATTTTTGGTTATTACTCTTAATAAGATTCACATTTGTTTGAGACTTTAGTATGGTACCAATTAGGATTTAAATGAGCACACAGATGACATGATTTGTGTTCTCAAAAAAGTCACTATCTTGCGAAAATATGTTAAGAAATAATTATCAAATCGAATAAATATTAAAATATATAAACTTATAATGTATAAAGTTGTGTTACTCATCTTAATAATATTGGTCTTCGAAAATGAAATTTGATGTCTTAATGGAATATTTATGAAAAAAAAAAATGAAGTTTAATTAAGATCACATGGGGAATCTCAGAAGTCAGCCCTAAGTAATTTATGCAAGATCATCATCAAATAGCTATGTACGTGAATTTAAAAAAAGTAGACTCAATTAGCTGGATCATCATCAAATGACAGCCTTAATATGTGGAGGGGAGAAGGTGCCTCTATTCGGGATTGATTGGTAGTAACTCTTAAAGAATTTTGTAGGAAGAATATATAGTAGTGGGGATTAAATAGTGTTTTCAATTGTTGTTTGTGTCTCGTCGCATTGTGGGTTATGTCTTCGTAAAAGTTTTTTCTTTATTAGACCGCCAACTGTTCAAGTAATTCTTTAATTTTTTAGCATATTATTTTGAAAACAAGTTGTTTCGGTCATTTTCCCATACATTTGTAGGTTCATCTTATCCCATCGAGACTCCCAACCACCCACTCTCCATTTCCTCATATGAGTGTGTTTCCATTGGACATGTTTTAATCTTTGACTTACTCATCGTGTTTGTCTACATTGGATATATTTGTGTTTGACTTGTTCTTCTCGTTTGTGTCTACATTGGACATGTTTGTTTGAACCCCATTTTATAGAAAAATGTATTCTTGAACAGTGTTTTGATATCATTTCAACCATATATTCTTTAATAAAATAATATTACACGTAAACCTAAAATTTTTCTTTATTTTTTAACCACACATTTTCCATCAATACACTATTCAAAAATGATTTATTTATTTATTTATTGATTTCTTTTTGACAAAAATGGGGCTCAAACAAGCCTTTAAAAGTACAATAGTTAAGTACTTTGCCCAACAACCCAATGACTACCATCTTATTGGGTCCTTTATTCAGTAAAGAAATGAGTTGTTACAAGAGGTGGTGTTATTTTAAAAGTCATTTTTATGAATAGATAAAGTCAACATATGAGTTTGCGTATGAGTTTGATTATGTTTTTAAAACAACTGTATCAAGAATACAACGACGTATTGTGAGAGTGATAAATTTAATACTTTTACACAACGAGTTTTTGAAAAGAAGATTTTAGCAATAAAAAAAAAAAAAATTATGAAAATTTCAACTGCATCATGAAAAATCATTTCTTATACGTTCGTTTATTTAGAGAGGAGGAGAGATGGATAAGACTCGAACTTAAACGTGTATTTGCTTTGATATGTATTAAAATTAAATTGAAAAACAAAAATCTACGATATGTGTGTTCCACCCCCACTCTTCACCAACAAATACGGAAGAATAATGAATAATCAAATAGCTGTAGTCGTTGAAAAGCAATACAACTTGATCTATAAAAATGAATAATGAAAGAAGAAAAAGGTTCTAGATAGAAACATATAATTAACTAAATCCTGCAAGATTGACTGGTAAAATGACCTCACAAAGGAAAAATTCTATCCTTGCGAAATATCTAAATTCCTTAAGTTCTCGTTTAATTTCTTAACACATTTCAGATAATCTAATATATATTTGACTTAAGGTTTTATTATTTTCACCATTTGATCATTTTATGAATGGTTTAAATTCTTCAAGAATATAATGTCACATTGGATAATAAAGGTTTTATTACGTTTCACCCTTCGATCATTTTAAAGTCTTCAAGAATATAATGACATATTGGATGTATATAGGAATGCTTAAATTTAATATATAAATCTTCGTTATTTTAACTTTTGAGATTGTTCCTTTCCAAAAATTGCGGATCAAATCATAGTTTAAATAAAGCTTGTTTGGCAAAGATTTTTTCCAGTGAAAAATATTTTTTTGAAATTTTTTATTAAAAAATGGAGTAAAGTTGTGGATTATATAAAATATCGGTTGAAAATAATTTTGGGGAAAATTTTGATACACAAGCATTAAGGTATGCTTACCTAATCTTATGTTGATTTTAGGAACTTACAAAATAGTTCTACAAGTGATCAAGATCGAATATCTATTTTACATTAGAATCATGGTATCACTCCCATAGTTATAAAACCCGGCTCGGCCGGAGACCCGATTGGATCAGTTTGATTGGGTTTTGAAATCTTTTTACAAATTTTTTGGATTCAAGAGAATTGAACATTGGACCTCTAAGAAAAATAAAAGGTTCCTCACCACCTGAACACAAAAAATTTTAGTATTACTTGTGTGCAATAACGTATATCTAACTAATGAATCATTTATAACTTTTATAAAAACATTCTTTTAAAAAATTTTGGTCCAACATTTTATTTTAAAGACCTAAATAATTAGTGAAAAATAAATTAAAAAATTTAATTTTGTCCCTAAAAAAAGTTTATACTTTATATTTTTTTTATAGGTTTTTATGCAATGACCCGTCGGTTGAACCACCGGTCACCGGTTGAACCACTAACACATTAACTCGCTGCATTGTCCGGATCAATATCTGAGTCGAGTCTGACAACTATGATTACTCCAAACTTTGCCTCTATTAGATAGTTTTTTTAGATTAGAAGATGATCAAATTAACTTCATTTTTAACCATATATTTTCTCGAATTCATAATTTTTATTCACTTTTTAATTACACGGTTCATGAGATCCACGTGCTTATAATCTCAGAAAGCTTCTTAATAAATTATTTGCATTGTTAGCACAATAAACCAATTAATCTACAGAAAATCAATAATTCATATAGTTATAATCAAGCTCAACTACTCTGGCCACTATGTATTATAAGGAGAATATATATACTTGTAAAATATATAGGATTAATCTTCATCATCGTGTGTTTCACATCAATTTCTCAAGTTTCATCTTGAACATAATCTTGTCATGTATAGAAAGTCAACCCTAATTGCAAGTAATCGAGGGAGTCAAAATAATTAATTAGATTTAATATAGAAAAAATAGCTAAATTATTTTTCATATGACATTTCTAAATACCGTATGAAAGTTTGACCTGGCTTCATATTCCAATGTACAGGCATTATAAATGACATCGCAACCAAGCTAGTGTTGCAATGACCAATTGTTCTCTCAATTTTCTGCCTACATCTCCCTTGCTTTGATCAGAATATATAGAGGTATAACTATTTTTTCTTCATTAGCTAACGTATTTATGCATATCACGACTGTGTTCACCTAATTCATATACGTTTGTGTGTGTGTGTGTGTATATATATAGGAGAGCTTTATGGCGAATCATGAAGATCCCTTTGCGGCGATTGCAAATATAGGACCCAATAATGAATATCCGAACTACGAGATTCATCATCATGTAACCAATATCAGTAGCAGACAGATATTAGACACCGAACGAGTAACATTGTCAGTCAAGTGTCCAAGTTGCAAAAAATCATTTGATGTGCGCACAAACATGGCAGCCGGTACAGCAACTGCTACTACTACTACTGAGATGAATTTTAACGCTGCAGGTACAAATTTTCCAGTACATGAAAATAGAAAACACGAATCCAACAAAAAGAACCGCAATAAGGGACGACTAAAAGCTGCTGCCGCTGCTGATCGGAATAACTACACACCGCCTCTAAGTGTTGGAAAACGTGGACGCTCCGACTCTGACTCCGAGGATGATCCCCGTGCTCCGAGGAAAACCAATGATGCTAATCGCTATTTGAAATTCAATAACTAGTACTTAGTAAGCAGGAGATTGATTCACTTGTACTTCCCTAAAAAAGGTGATTCTAAACACCTTTAGCAAATAATTGGCATTCGCAAGGATCTTCTTGATCCTGTTGCTGTTTAGTTGTTGCGTGTTTTCTTTGTTCCAGTTATACAGTAAACATTTTCAGAACTACAAGTAAAGAAACAGCTATTTAAAAAAATAAAATAAAAGGGGTAAGTGAACTTGCCATGAACATGTGAAATTAAAGCTAGATTGAGTTGCATAAATTATTCAGACATAAAATCAAGCTCTTGGTACCATTGCGAATGTCTTGGAGAGTACTTTAGTATGTCGTTACCGAAAATTAATACGCGTCTAAAGTTGACCACTTAAATCATCTCTTTTGGGTTTTATGCCAACATTACCAATTTCGGCACATCTATTCTAATCGAAACAACATTCCGCTTCTTCGAATTTCTTAACGATCAACAGAGCAAGACGAACTCATTATTCGAAAATAGTCCTTTTAACTCGTTTTTCCAAAAATATTTTGCGAGAGTTTGAACCGTGTACTGGAATGATGAGTGAAAACAGACCCTTTATTTCTCTGAAACAATTTCAGCTATATGATCAAAACTAATAGTCAAGATGAGACTAAAAGAAGCACAAAGCCCAGACTCCTTTCATCGTCACCCAATATTTTGCCATGTTCCACAGGACTATTTCAATATCAATATTCCAAATAAGGCCCAATTGCTGTAGTGGATCCGAGAGAAAGGTATCCTTAGAAGAACAATCAGCCGTCCGTTGCTTCTTAGAGCTACATGATAGGGTTATGGTCAAGGTAGATGATATAGACACGACTTCCGCACTTGTAGAGGTTTGGTCATCCTTGTTCCCGGCCCGGTCTGCATCGGAGAAGGCGCAGGAAGTAGTGGAGTTTCTTCGAATTGTGAAGATCATGATAAATAGTTCCTTTTTCAAATATGTGCGATTGTCTATTATTTGCACAAGTTGGTCAAATTTAGGGTATCTTACTTTACCTATTTCCGCAAACATATACACGTATGTTGCTAAATGCTAAAGTTCAAGAATAGTGAGCAAAAATATCCACCCCGCTCCATTTCAACGGGGCCTTCCCCGACAGGTTGGCGGGGCAAGGTGGGGCGAGAATTGTAGCCCCGCCTTGGGTCATGGGGCGGGGAAGGGGTGCCCACCCCGTGAAGAATAAAAAAAATAAGTAACGACAAATTAAAAAAAAATATTAGTTAACTGAAATTTTTTTAAAAAATAAAAATAAAATAAATGGGGCAAGCCCGTGTCCTGCACCGCCCCGCCCCGTCTAAGGCGGGGCGGGACGGGATGGAGGAGTGGCGGCCCCGCCTCATTACCATCTCTACTCAAGAAGTGAGTAATTGACACACAAAATGGGAGGGGGAGCTGCCATTTACCTCCACGATTGTTGTACATCTATCTCATTTATATCTATCTCTATTAAAATTTTTAACATTTTAAAAAATCACTATTTTCATCCACGTCACATTGTAATATTGTCTCCTTATTAAATTCACTCATTTAAAAACTATACATCTACACAAATTTTATATATTTATTCCACTCTAAATCCATCCATCCCTAATACGATTTCAAATTTAAAAAAAATAAAAAAACATTTTATTTATCTCTATTAAATATAATATCATCACTCTCACAATTCAAAAATTAATTCTATAGACCAAAAATTATAAGATGGGATTCCATGACCATTAAACCCCTATAATCACCGCCACTCTTAGTGTGACATGGACTCTATTATTTTAGTGAAATTGAACATAATAATTTGGAAGGACTCGTAGCATTTATTCCATTAAAAGGGGAAAATTGATCAAAAAAATTGGCTTTTTTCCGACCACCACAAAATATGATAAAGAGGCAATTCTCTACAAAAGTGAACGATCAAGTTGACATTTACACAATTTGAACCAGATGGAGATGACAAGGGTTTTCTCTCAAGATCAGAGATAACTCTAGAGAGCATCCATTAAGTCTTGAGAAGAGTAGCATATAGAATCAACTTTTCCCCTTAGCATTGCACATAATGTGTTACATAAAGATAGGGGTTCTCATTAGTCATTTGTGTATGCAATCATGCGATAATGACTATCAAGCATGTCAAGAGTCGGAGTCACTCTAATATTTGTGCCTTATCATTTTTAATGTTTAGATTTAGGGTGCATTTGATTACTAATATTTTTCATAGAAAATGTTTTTTTTTCCACATAATTTCATATTTTTGTGCTGTTTGATTGATAATTTTTTTTCCACGAAAAATATTTTCTTTAGGGTGAGGTGATTTTTATTTTTCAGATAATGCACTTCTGTCTTTCTCTCTGCACCCACTCTCTCTCATTTATCCACTAATAAAAAATTGGCATGTATAATATTTTCTATGTTGGAAACAATATTAATCAAACACATTTAATTAATAATTTACATACAAATAAGTTCTAGGCAATTGAATTGTCTATTTTTTTTTCTTGTTCACAATCAAACACACCATTACATTTTTTAGTTTTGATTTTAGTTGAAGATGATATTTTTTAACTATTAGGGTTTTAGTTAACACAAATTCTAAAAAGAATGCAAAAATATCCAACAAAATTATGAAAATAAATATTAGTAGATAAATTTAGAGTGATATTTAATATTAACTTATTGTATATAATAACTTGCACTTGTATGTGTTACGTTAAAATCTCGCATGCGTACCAGTTCGTTGTACAAATAATAATTGTGATGATAGAGTTATTGTCTCATAGGGAATAAAGTTTAATTATAGTGTATTCGATATATTTAAATTCGTGATTATAACAAAATATATTTGGTTTATATCTAATTATGTTTTATAACTACGAAAGCGATGAATATTGGTTTGGATTAAAAGTGGCGAATGTATTGAATTTCCGACTCCACTAATCAATTCTTAATTTCACTCCTCAACTTGTGATAGTTAATTAAATTCATGTAGTTGTGACGATCGATAATTCCACTTTTATTTACTATTATTTTCCAAGATATAATAATTCTATGTTTATCACGAGACGATCATATTCCTAATCCGCATTCATATGACAAACAAGCATTGAAGTTTAAGATTATCACATACGATTGCACACTTCATAAATATTATTCTTACTATTTATTATTCATGTGTACTATAAACAGTGTTCTACCTATCGTGAATTTTTCGACACTACGAATAATCAACTTATTGCCCTAATGGTACGCAAGTATTAAAACGATTATGATTATGGAATCACAACGTAAGAATTAAACTAAAAATAACAAGCCTTGAATTAGAAACTAAAAATCAAAGAGTTTTGTCATTCATCCAATACAATTGAATTTAGTCTAGCATGTTTATATAAGAATTACATATAAAATAGAAGGAATTCTTTTATTTAAGCTTTCAAATCCAGACCCAAAATGATGAATTCTTCGTTCTTCAATATATAAATTATCTCTTTTCCTCAAAAATAAGGCTCTCCCAAAAAACCCCGAAATTTTTCCTTTTTATATGTCCAAAATATTGCCCTAAATTATTACCAAAACAAAAAAAAAGGAAAGTGAAATTTTTTTCCCGTTTAGCCTTGAGGCGCACGCCTTGGGTTGTTGGGGCCAAATTGCACTTTGGCCCCTAAACTTCCCTGAGCTCTTCTTTTTCTTACTACTTCAATTTTATCCAATCCATTTGCTTCTCTTCTTGTCCAATTAGGTCATTGCATTCTCGACTTTTCGTTTCTCGCTCCAAGTTAACTTTCGATTACTTGCATTTTAATTCTCAGCTTCTCTTTTTGCTTCGGTTGACTCCCTTTCTTGCTCATTTTTTCCAATTTCATTGTATTCATCGATGTAAATCTAAAACATGCAATAAACACATTCATCCATAATTCAATCAACAAATATCCATGTTTTTACGATTTAAATAAGTGTATGAAATACACTTATCAGTATGACGTTGCCTACGTGTATGTTACTTGCAACATTAAAAGCTTGTTGAATGCTAAGTCAATGTGCAACCTGGAAACTCCTACTCCGTCAAGTCCCACTCAGCTCAAACTTTCTAGTCAATGACGACACATGCCCCGGTAGTACGTAGCTCCATCCGAATTTGAGGATAGCTCCTTAGCCATTAACGGCCTACTAACTGTCGTCATGGACTTTAGCATCCCAAGCAGAGTTCCCTGAACAGGGCTGTAGGGCACGGTACATCAAAGAATCGATAAGATCAACATTTATCATAAATTGCTGGTGCAAAAACCACCTATCTACTGCTTTCAGCATTTATCATAAATTGGCAGTGCAAAAACCACTTATCTACTGCTTTCTATGAAATAACGATTTGAGGACATTGAACATTCAATGCACGATCCTCAAAGGCAAAAAGGAGCTACAAGTGTATCTTTTTTTGACACAGTCCCTAAAAATCCGTTTTCAACGTTTGACAAAGCCAGAAGCTAAATGAAACTGTTCCAAAAAGCTTGGAGCTTGGCTTTGCTACCTAGTCATGCTTTACTAGCATAGGTATAAAATTAAGGCGGTTTTTTCTTATTTTTACTATTATTTTAAAATCATAAATAAATAAAATAATATATGTCAAACATGTAATTCCTACAACTATACAATTTTCAAGTTTCTAAAACTAGAGCATTGATTTGGAGGTTCAAATTACAAATTTAAGGTATTAAGCTAATGTGCCAAGACTTCAAACAATATATGTAATATCAATTTGATCAATGGTACAAGAGATAAATGGGTCGATGAAAATAGTCCTAACACTATTTTTAGATTTTCACCTTAATTATTAGGTCCAAGAAATGGATCTAAAAATATCCAAAAAAAAAAAAAAAGAAAAGAAAAGAAAAGATATTTGAAAAATGAACGCGCATTTAGCTAGGCCCGCACTACCATCAACAAGAGAGTTGATAGCCTTTTTGCTCGCCTAAATTCTAGGCATGACGCTTTGCACCTAAGCACGCTTTTGAGCACAGCTGACACTGCTACATAAGGTATGTCCATAAAATTGACGTTTAGAACAATTGTGTGTGCTTGCATGATCTCTATTTAAAAATAAAAAAAAAAATCGTTTATAGTGGATTGATGTTGAAATTGCAGTCAGGAGGCCAGATAGTACGTGTCGTCGTCTAGTCTGATAGACTGTAAGTTATAAATCGTTTATAGTGGATTGTTGACTAGCAAAGTGTTATTCATTACTTTCATAATTACGGCAATTCAATATAGGAAAATATGAATTGCATGATTAACCATCTAGAAAATAATTAATAGTGACTTGTTGCTATTTAATTGTTAA
>CAIGRF010373331.1:53337-69206 GCA_903798235.1 Fraxinus ornus | reverse complement strand
TTGCCTACGTGTATGTTACTTGCAACATTAAAAGCTTGTTGAATGCTAAGTCAATGTGCAACCTGGAAACTCCTACTCCGTCAAGTCCCACTCAGCTCAAACTTTCTAGTCAATGACGACACATGCCCCGGTAGTACGTAGCTCCATCCGAGTTTGAGGATAGCTCCTTAGCCATTAACGTCCTACTAACTGTCGTCATGGACTTTAGCATCCCAAGCAGAGTTCCCTGAACAGGGCTGTAGGGCACGGTACATCAAAGAATCGATAAGATCAACATTTATCATAAATTGCTGGTGCAAAAACCACCTATCTACTGCTTTCAGCATTTATCATAAATTGGCAGTGCAAAAACCACTTATCTACTGCTTTCTATGAAATAACGATTTGAGGACATTGAATATTCAATGCACGATCCTCAAAGGCAAAAAGGAGCTACAAGTGTATCTTTTTTTGACACAGTCCCTAAAAATCCGTTTTCAACGTTTGACAAAGCCAGAAGCTAAATGAAACTGTTCCAAAAAGCTTGGAGCTTGGCTTTGCTACCTAGTCATGCTTTACGAGCATAGGTATAAAAGGCGGTTTTTTCTTATTTTTACTATTATTTTAAAATCATAAATAAATAAAATAATATATGTCAAACATCTAAAGTCAAAAATACTATGATTACTTAATAATTCCTACAACTATACAATTTTCAAGTTTCTAAAACTAGAGCATTGATTTGGAGGTTCAAATAACAAATTTAAGGTATTAAGCTAATGTGCCAAGACTTCAAACAATATATGTAATATCAATTTGATCAATGGTACAGGAGATAAATGGGTCGATGAAAATAGTCCTAACACTATTTTTAGATTTTCACCTTAATTATTAGGTCCAAGAAATGGATCTAAAAATATCCAAAGAAAAAAAAAAAAATTGAAAAATGAACGCGCATTTAGCTAGGCCCGCACTACCATCAACAAGAGAGTTGATAGCCTTTTTGCTCGCCTAAATTCTAGGCATGACGCTTTGCACCTAAGCACGCTTTTGAGCACAGCTGACACTGCTACATAAGGTATGTCCATAAAATTGACGTTTAGAACAATTGTGTGTGCTTGCATGATCTCTATTTAAAAATAAAAAAAAAAATCGTTTATAGTGGATTGATGTTGAAATTGCAGTCAGGAGGCCAGATAGTACGTGTCGTCGTCTAGTCTGATAGACTGTAAGTTATAAATCGTTTATAGTGGATTGTTGACTAGCAAAGTGTTATTCATTACTTTCATAATTACGGCAATTCAATATAGGAAAATATGAATTGCATGATTAACCATCTAGAAAATAATTAATAGTGACTTGTTGCTATTTAATTGTTAAATAATTTTAATTTCGCATTATATATCATCTATTCACCCCTCTCTAGGTATAGTTTGGGTCGAACTTAGTATTTTCAGAGTCGATGGCCTTTTAGCTCGCCTAAACTCTAGGCATGACGCTTTGCACCTAAGCACGCTGTTTACCACAATTGACACTGCTACATAAGGTGACGTTTAGAACAATTGTGTGCATGCATGATCTCTATTTAAAAAGAAAAAAAAGAAAATCAATTTTTGGGGTTCGACACGAGAAACATTGGCTGAACAAATAAGCTATTCAAGCGACTCAATATTCCAATGGCTTAACAAGTTAGGTCTTATAACTATATATTTGTGCCCTACCTAATAATTTTATTTCTTGCATATGATATTTATCGGTTTGCCAGTATTGCAAAATGAATATATTACATCTGGATGTTGCTAATTTTTTTTTTTTTTTTTTTTAAGTTTCTTGTGTTACAACATTAATTGAATTTGGTATTTTTTTTTTTCATCGTGTTCATTTTTTTTAAGGAAAAGTCTTGAAAAGGGTGTTTATATTTACACCACATTTCTCTTATAAATAGGTTTTCAATCTTTATCCCTTATCACATTTATATTGGGACGAATAAAAAAGTGGACCGCATTCAATTGTCCATGTTGAAAAAATGTGCTGACCTACTATATAATATTCCCCTCTACCTAAATGAGATTTTATTTAACTATAAACGACAAATATTTAGTCAAAATATGGAATATGTCTTTGTATATTCCTTGAGGTAAAGTGATTTCCACAAAATAAAAAATTTGCATTATTTCCAATAAAATATAAAGAGTTTGTCTTCGATTAATTTCTCGATTCTCCTATTTTATATACACAAAAAAGAAATAAATAAATTCCAATTCATTATAAGTAAATTGAAAAGACTAATCATCTCCATTTAATTTTTTTTTAAAAAATATAAAAATTTTTATTATTTTTTAAAAAATTTTTAAAAAATTTTTTTTTAATCTTTTTTTTTTTTTTTTTTTTTTGGGTCTAGTTATCTGAGACGATAACATAATTCCAGACGGGAAAAATAAAATATAAAGAGTTTGTCTTCGATTAATTTCTCGATTCTCCTATTTTATATACACAAAAAAGAAATAAATAAATTCCAATTCATTATAAGTAAATTGAAAAGACTAATCATCTCCATTGCTCTTCTATCTTGATTCCTTTCAAATATTTTAAGGTACTTATTTTTTCTGTAATTCATACTAATAAGGCTCTGTTTGTCTCACATTGTTTCAAAATATTGTTTGTTATAGTAAGATTATACACCACACATTCATCCGATAAAATATTCTACACACAAATCAATAAAATTATTTTAAACTTCAACACATATTCTCCAAAAAATACTATTTGTTACTCCATACTTAGTAAGATGTCGGAGAAGCGAAATATACGCGATCATAAACGTAGATTGCTCACGGCTAAATATGAATTGAGACGAATCTTCTACAATAATGTGAGACAAACACACACTAAGTTAGATACTTAGGATGTGTTTGAGTCATATTATTTTGGAAGAATGTATTTTTGAATAGTAAATTAATGAAGAATGAGTGGTTGAAAAATAAGGAAAAGTTATTAATTTGATGGAAAATATTATTTTATTGCAGAATATGTGATTGAAAATTAGTAGAAAAATAAGAATGAAAAAATTAAAACAAACTAGCTCACTCTATTTTTTATTATTATTTATTTTAACATCAATTCAATCTCGATCTGAAAAAATTGAGTTATGCTACTGGGCCGGCTCAAAGGTAGGCCCAATGACAGGGGGCGCATGTGGCTTGGCCTGTCTTTGAGCCTGGCCAAGGGGCTTTGCTCGAAAAAAAATTTGATGCTCAAAGGTTTTTCGTTCTTCTCGATGAAAATGATTGATCCCAAATTTCGTAATTGCACGTGTTGCAATTTCAATAACATTGTCATGTGTAATGTAGACCTAATGGTGGTCCAAAAATACACGTTAAAAAACGTACGGCCACAAGAATATGCCCATGCACCCTAGAGAATCTGATTGCAATTAGCATAAAAAAAAAATAAAAAAATAAAACAATGAATGGAAGTCCATTAAGTACATACAGTCTACTACTATTCATGTGTTGAGAATGACAATATTTCAACTGCCTAATTGACTTGCTAATTATTTATTAAGCTAGTTAATATTCTATTAATTAATAAATTAATTTATTTTGTGTCTCCATACAATCGCTCGTCGGAATACTTAACTTCTTTTCCAATCATGCAGAAATAATTTACGGGTTAGTCAACTAAAATATTTAAAGACTCATCGTAGTATTATTATATATAAAAAAAATATTACTTAATACGGATATTTAGCCCCTGTTTGGTAATATTCATTTTCATTATTTTACTCATTTTCAACCACACATTTTTTAATAAAATAATATTTTCCATCACATCAATAACTTTTCCTTTTTTTTCAACCACACATTCTCTATCAATCTACTATTCCAGAATACATTCTTCCAAAATAATGTGGCTCAAACACACCCTTAATGTATTTAATTCCATACTTAAAAGGATGTATTCAATTATAACTTTTTGAAAACTTTGATGGACTTTTCTTAAGTGATGACTTATGTGAATTTCATAGATTTTTTATAGGTTTGTTTGGAATTAATAGCAGTCTTTCGTAGACTTCTATATACTTTTATTTTAAAACTTTTATAAACTTTTGTAGAATTCAAAAGATTTTTGAAAACTTTCATTTGAAATATGGATCTAGTGTAATAGTGTGAAATTCTTACATACAAGGTGGTGTATATTCAATAGTATTAATATAATATACCTTTAAAGAATAAATGAAAAATCAATATAATTAAATTTAATTATAAATCATTATATACAAAATTCTATAATTTAATTAAAAATAGATATTTTTTCACAAAAAAATGAATGGAAAAAGAAAAAAAAAAGTTATAAGAATCCAATTTATTGTTTTTTCATAAAAAAATAGAGATGAACAATAAGAGAGAGAAAGAAAAAAATATAATCAATAGAAAAAAAAAAATTAAATCGTAACTCTAATGTTCGTAGAAGAAAAAATGAAAAAAAAAAAATACATATTAATTTTTTTATTTTTTTTGAAAGTCTCCCAAAATCTTGTGATTAATGAAAGACAATTTTTGAAATTTTATTTTAGTACTTTCTGCCTAAAAGTTAGTACCCCGGATACTTTTGTAAAATGTTTTTAGAAGTCATTAAAATTTAAATACCCCAAAACTTATAGAAACTTTTAAAAAATATTAATTGAATATACCGTGACCTTTAGAGATTTTTTAAAAATCTCGATTGAATATACCAATGCTTTTAGAGAATTTCAAAAAGTTTACATTGAAAATATGCTTGTTAAGAGTATAGTTGATTTTTTAGTTTTTTAATACATGTATATTTAATGTGTCTTGTTATCAATAAATATAAATTACTCAGAATTAAATAATTATTTAATATAGGGATATACGAAGAAAAAATTAAAGAAAAATTTATATTTTCAAATATACAATCACGCTTTCTTAATCTATGAAAAATGAAAGCATGCCTATTGTCGTGGGACTGATGGAATATAAATAAGGGAGAATTGAAGTTGAAGTTCCGAACCTTTCAATTAGTTGAAGAGCATACCCAAAATTTTCATTTTTGCACTCGCATTCCTAAACCTTTTATTTCGATTGCACTTGGAGGGCAAAAAAAATTAAAAAATTAACCTATCTTGACTAATTAAATGAAGGATAAATATAAAGTTACAAATCTATGCTTCATTTAACTAATCAAAAGAGGTCAATTTTTTTAATTTTCCTCCAGGTGCAATAAAAAAAAGTTGAGATTATGAGTGTAAAAATGAAAGATTTGGGTATACTCTGCAACTAACTGAAAGGTTGGAACCCCAGCCCGCAATTTCCCCCTATAAATAATGCCAAAGCAGCTATTTTACTACAAAGACTAAGTTAAGCAATCGTGTTTGGACCTCCTACATTAAAAGTTATACTTATCATTGGGAGATAAGAATCAATACTTACCTCACCAAATTAACCGTTAATGATAAAATGAGTTAAGTCATTTATCGGTACATCAAAAGTTTATATCACTTTTGACAACATTAAAGTTGGCATGATTTGATTAAAAAATTATTTATTTTTTAAAATTGTTCAATAACGTGTTGTCACTTGACATAATGTAAAAAATAAAATACGTGCAGTATGATTGTAATAAAATATCATGAGAAGGAATAATCAAATTAAAAATGCAAAAAGTAAGTTAAATTATTTATTAAAAAATTCCATTATTGCTTTTACCAATCCTTATATTCAACAAACGTGTCACATGAAATAAAAAATCGACTGCAACCTTCTCTCTCTCTCTCTCTCTCTCTCTCTCTCTCTCTCTAGAGTGCTATTTGTTTAGTATTTTTAGATCTTCCCTGTGAATGGCTGCTGTTAGAAAGATGAAAGGCTGAAAACTTGCATGCAATTGTGACAGAAAAAGACGCAGACTTTCTCTCCATGGTGTTTCTCTCTCAAACTTAACATCAATTCAAAACACAGTTCAAAATATTGTGTACAGAGAGCAAGGGAGAAAGAAAAAGGGGTTTTTAGTTTTATAGGGATTTAAAAATCGAATCTTTTTGGTACATATACTGAATTCTTAAGCTTTTGTATTTCCAATTCTGGTTCTTGAATTTTTGAACAAGTTGGGTTGAGTAAATCAGTGTGTCGGATTGAGTTGGGTTTTCAGTTTGGAAAATTGAGTTGTTGATATTTGGAAGTTTTGGAGGTGGATTCTGTATCAAGATTTGGATTTGAATAAATTGAATAAGCTATTCAATAAAGAAGAGAAAATGGAATCTGGGTTGGAAATCGAAGATGGCAATGAAACTAAGGGAGGCATGTGGGTTTTGGACCAGAAGCTTGATCAGCCGATGGAGGAGGAGGCTGGAAGGCTTAGAAACATGTATAGAGAAAAGGTACTTATTGATTATAAGTACTTTCAGAAGCTAAAAGCTTTTTGCTCTTTTTAAGTATTGCCTTTCCTTTAATGGAATATTGTTAATTGATGATGATTATGCAATAACTCCTGTGGATTTACATAAACTTTAGCTAGTTTTTACAAGTCACAATTTATTGTAACTATTTCGCGATGTAGATTCATACATAGAAAGGGAAATTTTTTTGCTTAACTGAATTTGTTTCCTTGTGACTGCAAGATACAGAATAAAATAAAATATTCACTAACAAAAGTCAAATTTTATTTTCTACTTTTCTTCAGGATGAAAAATTCGAGCTGTATGCCAAGTGACTGCTTATCATAGCGCTTCTAATATTTTCACTGCACAATTTGATACTCGTTTGGTATCAACAAGTGCTATAGTCCTAGAGTGAGGCAGAAGCTAACAAGACAATCTTATTGAGGATCACACTGTAATGTTTCATAGTTTGATTTTTTTAATGCAGAAATTCTCGTCTATATTGCTGTTGCGGCTTGCATTCCAGAGTCTGGGAGTCGTGTATGGAGACTTGGGAACATCTCCATTGTATGTGTTCTACAATACTTTTCCCAATGGGATAAATGATACAGAGGATATTATTGGTGCTCTATCATTGATTATATATTCGCTTACGCTAATACCTCTCCTCAAGTACGTTTTCATAGTGTGTAGAGCAAATGACAGTGGTCAAGGTAAGTTGATGTCGTGCTACAAAATCTTGTGATTATATATGCATATTTCAATTTAAGCAGGTTATGAGATTGTTACTTCTGACATATCATCATTGGTAGCCTTAATTGTTTCTTGTAATGAATACTTCTGTCTCTTTGCCTGCGACTGCATGTTATAAAACTGGTGACGTTAGCGCTAGTGGAAAGGCATTCTTTAATTGGCTGAGAAAGCATGCTTTAGTTCTTATTTGTATAATACAAGGAACAGTTCATGTATGGACTAGTAGGAAAACGCCTCAAAATTTGCCCCCAAGAATCCAACACCAGCATCTTGTATATACTTCAATGACTTTTGCTTCTTTAATCTTTTGTGAACCTCCAGTTATAGTTACTTTTTTAGATCGTGTATCGTCGATAAATTGTTGAAAGATTCTCGTCAGATTTTTTTCTTAAAGAATTAAATTCGAACACTAGTCTTGTAATCTGCAAATATATCCTGTGATGGAATGTTTTCCATGAACTAGACACAAGCCTTGTAATCTGGAAATATATCCTGTGATGGAATGTTTTCCATGAACTATCTGTCCATGTTGATGTGGGGGGACCTGAGTAGATATGGCATAACAAAGGAATGCCAGGAGGCTAATAAATGCGTGGAAATTGGGGATGCATCATTTCATTAACATTAATTCGTGTTTCATTATCCTTACCTTTCGAATATATGATACTAAAAGGGAGACGTCAGTATGTTCCAGGCATTATATTCATCCTAGAAATTTTGCTATCGGTCATATGACTCAGTTAAAATTGTGAGAAGCTGTCAAGTTGATTCAGTTAGCCTTGCTGAATGACTTAAAAAATAAATCAGGGGGTTAATATTCATATTAAAAAATAAAAGTCAGGGGGTTAATATTCTTCAGTAAGAGTACCCTGAAAACGATGACAGTGTATGTTGAGATAGATTGGAGAGTAATTAAAATTCAAAGAAACTGAGTTTGAATTAGTTTGACTGAGAGTTCTAATTATTTTTCCAAATTTTACTCGTTTTTGTCTCTGGGTGTGCATATAGAAAGATGAAAATGAAAACAAAATTGACAGTTTGGACTTTATCCAGGGGGCACCTTTGCACTTTATTCATTACTTTGTCGACATGCTAAAGTCAAAACAATCCCCAACCAACACCGCACAGATGAGGAGCTGACAACTTACAGCCGTAGTACATTCCACGAGCTTTCATTTGCGGCTAAAACAAAGAGATGGCTGGAGGCGAATACATTTAGAAAGAATGCCCTTCTTATACTAGTACTTGTTGGCACTTGCATGGTAATTGGGGATGGAATTCTCACTCCTGCTATATCAGGTAATTTACGTCTTTCGCCAATTGTTTCCTTTATTCATGCTTGTATATTTTCATGTTAACTTTCCAATTGGCTTGTATTGCTTGGAAACACGTATGCCTACATTGGAGGCAGTCCTGTGTATGTAGTTGGAGATTGTAGTTTACGAGACGTTTCTTACTTCATATTTAAGGTAATATGTAAGCAATACCACATTTCCTTTTCGCAGTGATGCATGTGGCAATAGATGAAATTTGTTTACAGGTCTTCCCTTCTGAAAAGAACCAAAAAGAAGTGATAAGTTTTGTCCATTTTCTCCAACAATGGTAATAGATGCCAATATCTCAATCGATTGCAAAAAATTAACACTAATTTCTGATTTTGGATCTATTTATAGGATTCACGGTTTGCAGTCCCAGCAGCATAATTTGAATTCACCAGACTCTAGCTCCTGTTTGGTGGGGATTAAAATAAGATTTTTAGTAGATTTTGATAAAAGTTGATGAAATATGTGATTAAAATTAATTGTTGACTTTGACTTTGATTAAAATCAAGATTTTAATTAATACCAAATAGGGGCTTAGTTTCTAATTTGGACAACAAACTATTTTGAAATCACAAACAACACATTGCCAACATGTCTGAAATTTTATGGGTTCTTTAGCACAAGAAGATAGTCTTTTTCAGCAATCTTAACACGTTTCAAGGGGCTGTTCATGTGGTATTTGCTGTCCCCCACCCCACAACAGCAATTGGGATTTTGATTGTTGGGAACTTGCTTATTGACATTTAAAAAAAAAAAAAAATCCCTAAGAGGGAGTTTGAGTCATGCCACATTTATATTTTAATTGGAAGCTCAGTAAATATTTCATTGTAATAGATGCATATGTGACTGAGCACAAGCAGATGCCTGATCTTAGAGCCCACAGTAGGGATCACAAAGTAGTAGTTTGCATAGAATGATGCATAATTTACCCTGTTCTCTTGCTCACATATGGCTCAAATAATCCATGTATTCAAAATCAAATTCATTACAACCTTATACTTTGGAAATCAAGTGATATAGAATTGGATTAATTTTCCAGGCTTACTTATTTTTGTTTCCTTGTTACCTAATGAATGTGATTTTGTAGTATTTTGATGTTTCAATTCATCGTTATGTAATTTTTACCCAAAAATTTTCCTCAGTTCTTTCAGCTTCTGGTGGGATTAAGGTGGACCATCCGAAGATGAGTAATGGTACTTATCTACTCCTATAACTAATAATGCCTATATTTCTTTCTGGAATAGTCATCGTTCTAATTGTTTGTATCATTTGCTGCAGATGTTGTTGTACTTGTTGCTGTAGTCATATTAGTAGGTTTATTTAGTATGCAACACTATGGTACGGATAAAGTTGGTTGGCTGTTTGCTCCAATTGTGCTGCTTTGGTTTCTCTTAATTGGTGGTATTGGCATCTTCAACATATGCAAATATGATAGTTCTGTTCTGAAAGCCTTTTCACCTGTTTATATATATCGATACTTCAAAAGAGGAGGAAAAGCTGGTTGGACCTCTCTTGGAGGAATCATGCTCAGTATCACAGGTCTCTCTCTCTCTCCAACCCCCAAAACCCCCCCTCCTCGATTTGTGTCTTCTGAAGAGGTTCCTGGAACTCTTCAGAAATTTTTAAAATCACCCGGAAGCAAGAATTATCAGATTCTGATTACTTCTCACTAATATTTACAGGGATAGAAGCACTTTTTGCTGATCTTGCCCACTTTCCTGTTTCGGCCGTACAGCTCGCGTTCACAGTAGTTGTGTTTCCTTGCCTTCTCTTGGCCTATTCTGGACAAGCAGCCTACCTCATGCAAAATAAGGATCATGTCAAAAATGCATTTTACCGTTCTATACCAGGTTTGCCTGAGCACCCAATTTTTTTATTTCTAGCAAGCCTAAAAATTGCTTTGTGATCAATTTTAAGTTCCTATATGGATTTTTATCAAGACTTGAGTTTTATTGGGAAGTATTATGTGTGGTTTTAGCAAATGTTTAAGGTTAGACAGTCTCTCTGAATCAACCAAATAGTGCTCTAAATTGAAATGGAGCATTTTTATGTTTGCTTGAACCTTTTTCTGTGGTGGAAATAATCAAATTATGTAAAATCTCAAATCTCTAAAGCCAAATGTTTCCAATAATCTTTCTTGAGTGTTGACAGTGGAATACTAAATCTTGATTTACAAACTTCTTTGTTAAATTAGAAGCATCTTCTACTAGATAATATTGATCAGCAAGAACCGTATGGTGTTGATGCCAAGACCACCACATTGTTGCAACTCTTATAGAAATAAGCTTTTAATTTGCAGATGGCATATACTGGCCAATGTTCATTATTGCAACACTGGCTGCTGTTGTGGCTAGCCAGGCCACCATATCGGCTACTTTTTCAATAATCAAACAGGCCCTTGCACTTGGCTGTTTTCCGAGAGTCAAAGTTGTACATACATCAAAGAAGTTCCTTGGACAGATATATATTCCCGATATGAATTGGATCCTTATGATTCTTTGTATCGCGGTCACTGCTGGATTCAGAAATCAAAGCCAAATTGGCAATGCTTATGGTAAGTATTCCAGTTTTAAGCCTTCGGTACCTGATCTTGTTTTTGATTTTAAGAGCTTTCCCCAAGAATCCTGCTATTATTAAGGAGCTTTGCTTGAAAATTACTTTCACAGTTTGTCTTCAAATTCGAATGCCCGAAAACTGTGGTTCATTTAGCTCAGCATTGTTTGAATCTCTTTTGAAGCCGCAACAGTTACCACAAGGTTGTCCTGTATTGCATCCAGCAAGTTTCCTAGCTTGTTGACCTCCAAATCTGCTCGACTTAGCTGTCGGCAGGTTCCCTGCCACCTCTTTGTTACCTACCCACTAGAACAACGTTAGAATGCTAGGCCGATGTGCCAAGGGGTGGGTCCGTTAACCGTTCGCATTTCGACAGGCAAGTCAAATGCCAGAATATTGGGTGTGAGAAATAAGAAGACAGTTATTTGTGGCTTGGGTTTTGATAATGCATACCTTATAACGTGAAAGAAATGTGTACATGTAGAGAAAAATATGGAGTTGAGAGGGGGTTGGGTTAGATGTCACCATCACCTCAGTTTTCTATCTACTGTCTTTTCGGTGTCTATATCATTCACAATCGGTCCACAGTAGTCTGTTGGTCTATGTTCTGTTAGGACTATGTCATGGTTAGTTCAGCATATCCGTTATAACTGCGAGTCTGGTTGGGTCAGAGACTCAAAAAGAATGCAAAGTCAAAAGTTGTGTGCCCTTGTCTGGCCACGTGTCCATCGTATAAATATTGGTTAATATAGCTAATTGATTTATCTAAACGCCTTCTCACATAATATCAATTTTTCAAAAACTATTATGATACTCATATCTTTGAGAGCACAAACTATTGATTTGTAACATGATGTCTCATGCAACAACAGGTACGGCAGTTGTGATAGTCATGCTCGTGACCACCCTTCTCATGATATTAATAATGTTACTCGTTTGGCATTGCCATTGGATTCTTGTCCTGATTTTCACTGGCTTATCGCTGGCGGTGGAGTGTACATACTTTTCAGCAGTGCTTTTCAAGGTCGATCAAGGTGGTTGGGTTCCCCTTGTGATTGCTGCAGCCTTTCTTGTCATCATGTATGTCTGGCACTATGGTACAGTCAAGAGATACGAATTTGAGATGCATAGTAAGGTCTCCATGGCTTGGATTCTAGGACTAGGTCCCAGCTTGGGGCTGGTCCGAGTTCCAGGGATAGGACTCGTGTACACTGAGCTAGCAAGTGGGGTACCGCATATATTTTCACACTTCATCACAAACCTACCGGCTATACATTCAGTCGTAGTCTTTGTGTGTGTGAAGTACCTTCCAGTTTACACGGTTTCTGAAGAAGAGAGGTTTCTTGTGAAACGAATAGGCCCAAAAAACTTTCACATGTTCCGTTGTGTAGCAAGGTATGGTTACAAAGACCTTCACAAAAAGGACGACGAGTTTGAGAAAAAGATCTTCGAAAATCTCTTCACGTTTGTTCGGCTGGAGGCTATGATGGAAGGGTGTTCTGATTCAGAAGAGTACAGCTTATATGGACAGCAAACACAGCGGTCTAGAGACTTCTTGCTGAAAGATAAAACTCACACTTCTACCTCTGATATTGACCTGACAATCTCAACAGTGGACTCAATCGTGCCTGCAAAATCTCCTCTGCATGCTAACACGATCACATCATCAGGGCGAGAAAGCAGCCAAACAGAAGTCGATGAATTGGAGTTTTTGAGCAGTTGCAGAGATGCCGGGGTGGTGCATATACTTGGGAACACGGTGATTAGGGCAAGGAGAGATTCTGGAATTCACAAGAAAATTGCCATTGATTATATATATGCATTTCTTAGAAAGATATGCAGGGAAAACAGTGTAATCTTTAATGTTCCACATGAAAGCCTTTTAAATGTGGGTCAGATTTTCTCTGTGTGAGATTTTTAACAAAGGATTTATAAGATTGGTATTCTTGTCATCTTAATGAAGATCGAGAAATTTGATGTGTTATCTTGTAATTCATTTTTTTTCCCTAGAGAATCTGTCAATTGTTCCAGTGCAACTAGAAAGATCATCTCAGAAAGGCAATTCGGACAGCTTTTGCAGGCTCATTTCTTGTTAGATCGATTATACTTCATGAGAAAAAGAAAACTTAGATGCATATAGTATATATTCAGTGTAGATGTTTAATGTTGTTCCTGTACTTATCATATGTTGATACAGCTTCTATCTAGTGAACTAAAAATGAAACACACATTTTTAGCAAGTTTGGTCGGAAGTATTGAATCGAATTCCCATTTTTTTGCCATTTTTTTTTTTCTTGCATCCATATTCTGGGGGGCACACGTACCTATCAAAGAATTTTGAGAAAAGCTATGGCCCTGTAAGCATAGCAAACTTAAAAATAATTTTTCTTTTTTAAAGAATTGAAGGCTTCTTAATCATAAAACCTTACATAATAATGTCACCTATATACGGCTATATATGACGGTTACTTGGACCACATTTCTTTCTTTTTATTTGCCCTAAAAATCTATAGTCAACCAAATCACTTGATCTCAACTTGTAGAGAACACTAATAACGAGTTATAAAATATGCAATAATAATAATAATACTTTATGTAAGAATTCACAGCATTCTTTAACATGAATTTCAGGTCAAGATACTTACTTGAAATGATGAATTTCAAGATCTTTTGATGGTTGAATCACCTTGCATTCCAAAACTCCAATAATCTGCATTTCTTATTCTCCAATGGTCTCAATCTCGATTACAATGGAAGGGGATTATTATCTACAATCTAAGTGTCAATTTTTGTGAGATTTCATGTCCAAAATATGATTCTTATAAGGACTTTTCAATTTTGATATAAAATACCATACGAATTTTTACTATATTTTTCATGCCTTCTTTTTCCTTCTATTTTCCAATCCATAATCATTGGAGGTTATAGGGAGTTAAGAGTGGTCAAACCCTTTTAATAACTTGTGGGTCGGGTCATCCCACATGGACGACCCATGACCCATATTTTTGTAACACTTTAATTTTTATTTGTTGTTTGGTAAGTACTAAACTTCAGTCCCAGAAAGGGGTATTGCGATGAGATTTTGCAACAGAAATTATTTGGAGATTTTTTTTTTTAATTGAGGATTCCGTATATAGTTTATCACTTAGGTAGTTATTATCTATAAAATTCAGTTGTAGATATCTCTTAATTCCTCTTTATCACTTAGGTATTGTTTACATGTATAATTAATGCTTATCTACTCTGTTCGTGTTATATATAGTGTATGCTCCTTTTCTTCCTAAGGGAATTCTTCAAAACAATACATCAAATCCAAACATGGAGAAAGTAATTAGCATGGTGATGGTAGTTCTCAATAAGTTTAAGGATATAATAATGTACATTCTCACTAGTGCGTGGTTTTTCCTGGATGCCATATTAGCATTTCTATTCACAGAAGGGATTCATTATTATTTCATTCCAAATACAGACAAGAGTGATGTGGTTATTTTCGGTCTTGTCATGCTCGTTGTTGTTTTCACTTATCTTTTTAGATTTTTAAGGTTATGGTGTTTTGGAGTTATTCCACAAAGGAATATTAGATGTTGTTGCCGTTGGCTACCTTATTTGTCATTTGGTTTTCCAATTCCCCCCCAACTCTGTCTCCCCATTTCTTCCTCAAGGAGCCAGGTGATGCCGAAGCAACATATTTCTAAAAACCAGGTGATGCCAAAGCAACATAGTTCTAAAAAGAACATTACTTTGGATGATGCGAATTCATTAGGTGAGAAAGAAATTGTGGGTAAAAGTAGTTTGATGGTTACCTTAGATGATGCTGGAAATAATAATTCAGTGGCAATTATAGAGTTGGCTGTTTGCAACAATAATGAAGATCGCGTGGATAAAAATGTCGTGAACCAAATTATTTATGTTGGTGCAGAGGTGGAATATGAATCTAATTATTATTTGTCTAAGGAAATAGAGGAGGTGGTGATGGCAGAGGTAGAGGTGAAGGAGGAGACAAAAGAGAGATTTTGTGGGGATGCTACTAATGTAACGAAAGAGGAAATGAAGCGTGAAGATGGAGTTGAGTCTAAATGACACCATAGAACCTTATGGTTGTGCTAACGAAATATGGAAATACGGACAATATATTTGTTCAAGGAAGAAAGCATTTGAAGATCTGTTACTTTTTTTTTTAACCCAATAACTAATTTTATATTTTGTTCTGTGTTGCTCATTATTTCTTTGTTATTTACTTTACCAAATTATTGACATGATAAGAGTTGAATAGTCGAATTGTTCAATTTCTTGATTTGTTATTATAGCTCGACAAAAAAAAAAATAAAAAAAAAATACTCATTTTTCCAACGTCCCGCCACCAGTCGCTCCTAAACCAATCTTTCAAATAAAAAATGACCATTTTTATTTTTTCAATGGAAGTCATGAAATGCATGTCAATCTATTTATATAAAATACTGAATAAAAAGAATAACTAAACACATCAATTTTTTTAACTGCTTTTTTTATAATTAAATTAAGTCACGATTAAATTGTTGGTAAGCATTACTAATACCATAAAAATAATTTATTTATTTCAAACTATCCCAACCCCTATCATAAATGACTACTAATTTTGACTATTTAATGATTCCATGTTTTATTTAAGATTGTTAAAAAATGCATGAAACCCTATTTTATGAATAATCCGAGTTCACCATCACTACTAGAAAAGGAGGCAATAGAGACAGAATTTTAGAGACGATCGTCTTCCATTGCTACTACCAACGGATTACATATTATTTTTAACAATTACATATTAATTTACCGACAAAATTACCAATGAAAGTATTTCATTGGTACAATTCCATTGCTAATCCGTTGGTAAT
>CAIGRF010373264.1:18623-34105 GCA_903798235.1 Fraxinus ornus | reverse complement strand
GGAGCATTGTAAGCCAGTAAGGACCCTTTTGGTTAGAATTTGAAATTAATGAAAGAAGATGGAGCCAAGAGGATTGATGAAAGAATCTATAGAAGTCTGGTTGGATGCTTGTTTTATCTAACTGTAACAAAGCCTGACTGATGTTTACTGCAAATATATTATCCAGATTCAGACAAGAAGCAAGTAAAATTCATTTTCAAGCTGCTAAAAGGGTTCTGAGATACATAAAGGAAACTGAGGAGTTCGGAATCGAATTTTTTGGTCAGAGGCAGTAATAGTGTACATATTGAAAACGTGAAAGAAGAATTGAAGAAAGTATCTGAGATGACAAACTTGGGTGAAATGAAATATTTCCTTGGATTGGGGATTGAAGAATCACAAGAAGGAATCTTCGTTTGCTAAAGAAAATATGTGAAGAAAGTGTTGAGGAAGTTTAATATGGAGCATTGTAAGCCAGTAAGGACCCTTTTGGTTAGAATTTGAAATTAATGAAAGAAGATGGAGCCAAGAGGATTGATGAAAGAATCTATAGAAGTCTGGTTGGATGCTTGTTTTATCTAACTGCAACAAGGCCTGACTCATGTTTACTGCAAATATATTATCCAGATTCAGACAAGAACCAAGTGAAATTCATTTTCAAGCTGCTAAAAGGGTTCTGAGATACATAAAGGAAACTGAGGAGTCAGGAATCGAATTTTTTGGTCACGGGCAGTAATAGTGCACATATTGAAAACGTGAAAGAAGAATTGAAGAGAGTATTTGAGATGACAAACTTGGGTGAAATGAAATATTTCCTTGGATTGGAGATTGAACAATCACAAGAAGGAATCTTCGTTTGCTAAAGAAAATATGTGAAGAAAGTGTTGAGGAAGTTTAATATGGAGCATTGTAAGCCAGTAAGGACCCTTTTGGTTAGAATTTGAAATTAATGAAAGAAGATGGAGCCAAGAGGATTGATGAAAGAATCTATAGAAGTCTGGTTGGATGCTTGTTTTATCTAACTGCAACAAGGCCTGACTCATGTTTACTGCAAATATATTATCCAGATTCAGACAAGAACCAAGTGAAATTCATTTTCAAGCTGCTAAAAGGGTTCTGAGATACATAAAGGAAACTGAGGAGTCAGGAATCGAATTTTTTGGTCACGGGCAGTAATAGTGCACATATTGAAAACGTGAAAGAAGAATTGAAGAGAGTATTTGAGATGACAAACTTGGGTGAAATGAAATATTTCCTTGGATTGGAGATTGAACAATCACAAGAAGGAATCTTTGTTTACTAAAGAAAATATAAGAAGAAAGTGTTGAGGAAGTTTAATATGGAGCATTGTAAGCGAGTAAGGACCCTTTTGGTTAGAATTTGAAATTAATGAAAGAAGATGGAGCCAAGAGGATTGATGAAAGAATCTATAGAAGTCGGGTTGGATGCTTGTTTTATCAAACTGCAACAAGGCCTGACTCATGTTTGCTGCAAATATATTATCCAGATTCAGACAAGAACCAAGTGAAATTCATTTTCAAGCTGCTAAAAGGGTTCTGAGATACATAAAGGAAACTGAGGAGTCAGGAATCGAATTTTTTGGTCACGGGCAGTAATAGTGCACATATTGAAAACGTGAAAGAAGAATTGAAGAGAGTATTTGAGATGACAAACTTGGGTGAAATGAAATATTTCCTTGGATTGGAGATTGAACAATCACAAGAAGGAATCTTTGTCTACCAAAGAAAATATAAGAAGAAAGTGTTGAGGAAGTTTAATATGGAGCATTGTAAGCGAGTAAGGACCCTTTTGGTTAGAATTTGAAATTAATGAAAGAAGATGGAGCCAAGAGGATTGATGAAAGAATCTATAGAAGTCGGGTTGGATGCTTGTTTTATCAAACTGCAACAAGGCCTGACTCATGTTTGCTGCAAATATATTATCCAGATTCAGACAAGAACCAAGTGAAATTCATTTTCAAGCTGCTAAAAGGGTTCTGAGATACATAAAGGAAACTGAGGAGTCAGGAATCGAATTTTTTGGTCACGGGCAGTAATAGTGCACATATTGAAAACGTGAAAGAAGAATTGAAGAGAGTATTTGAGATGACAAACTTGGGTGAAATGAAATATTTCCTTGGATTGGAGATTGAACAATCACAAGAAGGAATCTTTGTCTACTAAAGAAAATATAAGAAGAAAGTGTTGAGGAAGTTTAATATGGAGCATTGTAAGCCAGTAAGAACTCATTTGGTTCAAAATTTGAAATTAATGAAAGAAGATGGAGCCAACATTATTGATGAAAGAATCTATAGAAGTCTGGTTGTATGCTTGCTTTATCTAACTGCAACAAGGCCTGACATCATGTTTACTACAAATATATTATTCAGATTTAAGCAAGAACCCAGTAAAATTCATTTTCAAGCTGCTAAAAGGGTTCTGAGATGATAAAGGGAACCGAGAAGTTGAGAATCAGATTCAGAAAGTCAGAGACTCTATTTTTAATCTTCTGAAGACTTTAAGAGCACCTCTGGCTATGTGTTTTATGTTGGCTCAAGCAATGTTTGTTGGAATTCTGTGAAGCAAAAAACTATGGCTCGATCAACAGCAGAAGCAGAGTATATAGTTACATCTGAGGCGACAAACCAAGCAATTTGGTCGAGAAAGGTGTTGGAATATCTGAAGCATAAGCAAGTTAAAGCAACAATTATCCATTATGATAATCAATCTGCTGTTGCTATGGTGAAGAACTCGGTGTTTCATGGAAGAACAAAAGATATCAAGATTAAATATCACTTAATCAGAGAAGCACAAGAAAGGAAGGAAGTGGAACTCGTGAATTACAATTCAGAGGATCAATATACCGATATCCTAGTAAAAGCTTTGCCTAAAGGAAGATTTGAAAGATTAAGGAAATATCTTGGTGTTTCCAGCAGAAGTGTCAAGGAGGAGTATTGACATTAGATTGACACTTTTATTGTTAAAAATTTAAAATTTTTTTTTTTGTAGTTCCTTTATCTAGCTAAGGTTAAGGTGTGAATATGATTGAAGTCTAGTGTAGTATGGCCTTTGCATAATGATTAGAAATGATGTCAACAAGTTAATTAGTAGTAGGTAAAGAGATGTTGACTAGGAGTGTGCAAGAAGTTTTTGTAATACATGAATATAGATAGTATTCTAGCAGTGTATGTCTTTGAAAACTGAATGAAAAAGTTAAGCTTTTTTCCTCTTTGATTTCATATTCTATCAGTAATGATGAGTCACTACTTTGAGTTGTCACCATCGTAGACACCTTATGCCTCTATAAATTGAGTTGTAGTCTTCACCATTCTTTTGCACCAAAACCGCCCTTATATTATACCACAAATATACAACTTCCACACTTAGAAATTGAGCACACATGGAAGCAAAACGAAGGAAGAAAGTCTGAAGCAAAAGCTGCCTGGTTCTTAGGAGGGTAGAAAGTTGAGTTGCATGTTGTATCTTACACATTAGCTTCTTAAAAAGAGTAAATTTCACCTATGTGTTTCTTATACGAGGTATTACAGGTTTATAGCATGATTATAAGAAAGATTGAAGATTCAAATATATGCATATGTGCAAGAATGTGCAAATTAAATATATGTTTAGGAATTTGTGATTTTAGTTGCAATACGAGAATGAGATTGCAAGTTTTATAGCATGATTAGAAAAAGCCAAACATATGTGATATCAGATATATACATGTTGACCCCAAAAAATGAGCCAACAAATGTCGGGCCATTCTCGCCAGGCCAAGCAAGTTCCAGTGTGTTTCTACCAGAGCAGCGGTAAGAAAGGAGATGGACGTGAACGTGGGAGATGCTCTATGACATAAGACAAAGTGTTCGAACTCTAACTGTTGAAACAAGGATAATCACGCTAGCAACAATCACCCATTGAGAACAAAAGTAACTAACTAAAGATCTTATTGGAACGTGGGAAAGGATAGAAGACAATAAGAATAGAAATTGTAAGATTGTGTATTAAGATATTTACATACCAAGAGTAGTTAATGTAAGGTGAAAATGCTCTCAAAAAGTCTTTGCAAATATTTCCTGATCATTTCATATTTAAGAGTTTAAAGTATAAGATCTAAGAATCTTGCCTCCGAATCCTTTCTTAGTTACAAAGAGAACCTATTTATAGTGTTTTGGCTAACATTTGAGAGACTCAAAGGGTCTTTGTGTTGGTCCTCTGAGTGGAAAGTTTTAGCTCATTTCTTTGTTTCTTTAGGTAGTCTTTCAGCCCAAGTTGTAGTGCTTCAGTACGAACTTCGGTAGTTTGCATAGTTTCTTTATATTTGACCACTTGGGTCTTAGTTGACTTTTTTGTTGATTCTCTGCCCACGTGGATTGCTACGTTACTTGACTTTGAGCCTCAAAGGCGAGGCATAACAATAGTCCCCTAAGTCTAGGCATGTTTATTTATGTAATGCATGGACTTTTAATATAAATAAAATTTTAGTAGGGGGTGGTTTTTATCACACCACAATATCTCAATTGTGGTTTTTATCACACCACAATAAGCCTCCTGCCAGTGTTGTCTAAAGTCGTATACTTAGAGGTATTTTACTTTCTGGAACAATTTAGGGAAGGGTCAACAAAGTAGGCAAATTCTGAGGCTGTCTTGTCCGAAGTGCCTTTACAAAGCTGAAGCATTGTCTGAACTGGTTAAGGATGAGTGGGTCTGACCGTACTAGGCCTCGAAATTGATAATTACGATGAGCTTGATTTTAACATGGTTGAGGAACACGAGTCGTCCTTAGTTATTGCGCGTAAATGATTTATTGTCGTGGTACGTTTTCAAGAAAAGATAGCTGAAGTGGTTCAACTTCCTATATCGCCGCATTTGATGTCTCCCACATGCTTTACGAACTTCAGGCGCATGAGAGCGCGTACAGGTTATGCTCTAATATAAGCCGCATATGTGTTGAACGGCTCAAATTTAATCTTCAAATGAACGATCAGATGACCTGGATTATCATCCAACCGTTGGGATTGAAAGGCTCTGCCTATAAAAGGCAAACACTTATGTCGAAAAAATACTTTGCTTTTCGTGATTTTTCAGCATTAACCATTCTTCAAAACCTCAAATTTTCTCTAAGTCTTTTTTTTTTCAAGAATCTTCAATTTTTTCTACTCTTTCTTTATTACTTTTCTGCCACTTTTTGGTGTTTTCCCATCATCATATTCTATCTCAAAATCGTAAGTATTTTGAACTTTCAAACTTTTAAAAGATTTAAATCCATTGGCATCTTCTACTTTTGCTGGAGGTAATGTGTATTTGAGTGAACTAGCTGGTGAGATGGGAGTGCAAATCACCAACACCGTCGACCTGGTTAGGGCCATACATGCGGGACATAGTTTTTTCCACCTGGAAGGGTATGAGAGATACTAATATAGCCTGGGAGGCAGCTAAAATCCATTATTTTATAGATTCGTCTGACTTAGTTAATCTTAGGGAGAAGTATAGGATCTCCTATGATATAGAGCTTATCTTTCCCACTCTGATGAGTGAGCCTACTATTCTAGGTCATGTTGTGTTGCCATTAGTGAGTTTCTCTTCTAGGTTGGGCTTTGCCTGCCTATTGACCATTTTTTCTGAGCTGTCATTAGGCTGTATGGGTTGGCCCCACCCAACTCGTCCCTAATACCTGGGCTCAATTGGTGGGGACGTACTTTCTTTGGAAGGAGACCTCCTTGTGCGAGGACATGTCCCTTCAGTCTTTTAATCCATTTTTCAACCATGTGTCTTAGATCTAGGGAATGGTACTCATTGTGCCCGTGGGGG
Organism: Fraxinus ornus; assembly: GCA_903798235.1. Classification (NCBI taxonomy): domain Eukaryota; kingdom Viridiplantae; phylum Streptophyta; class Magnoliopsida; order Lamiales; family Oleaceae; genus Fraxinus; species Fraxinus ornus. The sequence continues at coordinate 28,316 of CAIGRF010373264.1, read as the reverse complement.
TCACATTTCCCATTCGTCTTGGGCCTGATCTCCTTCATGAAAGGATGGAAGGAAATGTGGTTTTGGGTTCAAAGGAAGTGGTAGGAGTGCAAGGTTGATATTGTCCCCCACGTCAAAGTCCCAACCTTCTACTCCGAAGTCAGAGAGTGTCATTTTTGCCTTTTATTTTCATTGACTAACTAGATCTGATACGTAACATTTTCTTGTTACCTTGCATGGTCGGCTGAATGCTTCGACCTCACTAAGAGTGGGATATTCTTGCTAACATCTATTGCCGATCCTCTTCTTTACGAGATTTTGACCGATTGATAGTTTCAACGAGATTCTTTGAAGAGTTTTGCTTAATAGCCGAGAGGGGTATAACTTCGTCCCTTTATACTTAGATTCAAATTTACTTTACTATTGTTTATTCACTTGTGTCTGATATTTTGTTTTGCCTTGCAGAAAATTTTGAAAAACGGAGGCATCACACCTATGATATGGCCACGATTCTTGCTGCCACCTCTACCTCTGGACATAAGGGCACGAAGCCCTCATCTGTGGGATCAAAGCAGATAAGGGATAAAATAGAGAGGGTCGGCATGGAGGCTGGTATCCAGAAGGAAGAACGACCTTTCGTAGTAGAAAAAAGATTATCGAGGAGGTCTTCAAAAAGAAGCAGAGGTTCTCCACCACCGAGTTGGGTGGTTCTAAAGACATTCCTCCCCTTCGCTGCAGCATCCCACCTGGGAAAAAATTACTAGCAGCATCAATAGTTGCAGCCTCTGGGGAGTAGATGAGGCCAGCTGTCGTAGAATCCCAAAGATAAAAATTTGCTAAGAAGGCCAAGTCTGCAAGCGACTTCATCACTTCCAAGGCTCCTCAAAGAACAAGGCTCGCTATCAAGACTAGGGACGAGGAGCTAGCTCCTGAAAGTCTTTTCCTAGTTTATCTAAAAGTTAAGACTACCGTGACTACTTTTTACAAGTATTAGATGGAAAGGTGGCAAAATCTTGTGGAGACTAGTGATGCCGTGGATGTATTTTCAACAAATGGTGAGTCAAGTAGGGAGGGCCTTTGGTGTGGCTATAGAGGCTAAAGCCCTCTTTAAAAACCTTCAATCAAAAAATAGAGATTTTGTTAATAAAGCCTCTTAGGCTGAGGAAGCTGCTAGCAAGGCTAGAGTTGAGGTGGATGATTTGAAGAAGCAGGCAAAAGAGTCGCTTCTGCCTTAGTAGAAGGAGGTCCATCTATCCCAAAGTGAGGTGGCCTCTTTAACGAAGCGAGTGGAGACCTCCAACGCCCATTAGCGACTGGCAGCTGAGGCCTTGGTGAAGGCCAATAAAGAGAACTCAGTTCTGAAGGGACGGGTGGGGGAGTTGAACTCCAAAGTAGCTGGTTTGACTAAAGAGGTGGAAACTGCCAGGCAGGAGTCTCAGTCTGTTGGTAGTGATGCTGAAAAATGTTTCCTTGCCAACTTTCATTTGACGGAGGCATATCAAAGTTTTTCTAAGTACCGACGGAGGTATGCCTACACTAATATGATGAAGTGGCTGGAGGTCAACATTCAAGGCATCAACACTTCGGAGTTAATAGCAGAATTTGTTGAGAAATAGGAGCTTGAACCTAAAACTCCGACAGAGAGAAGCCAAGTGATTGAGCTCGAAGATGATGCAACTGAAGGAGTGGCTCCCAATGACATTGTTCCCTATGTGGCTCCCCATCCCCCACCTACTTAGAGTTTAGGCTTTCTTTTGTTTTCTTTTTGTACTTTTCCTTTTCAAAGTTTTGTAAATGTAATGTCAATGAACGCCTTCTTTTTTCAATACTTGCTTTTATTTTTCTTCATTTACTACTTCTGCTTAATACGTACTAATTTGTTATTTAACATGATTCAAACTACTTGTACTTCAACAACAATGTTAAACTTTAAAGTAACAAATGACATCAGACTTATGACAACATCAAATTCATAATAACATCGAACTTGTACATATTGAACTTTGATAGTAGAATCAACCTTGCAATTTTACATAAGTGTTAGGAGGTCTTGTATCACAATAAACTTCAGAATTAGGCACATCGAATCTCAATAAATAAAAATCAAACTTCTAATTTGCACAAGTGTTAGAAGGTCTTCAGAACTTAAGCACATCGAACTTCAATAAATAAAATCAAACTTCTAACTTTGCACAAGTGTTAGAAGGTTGTGTACCTTAATAAGCCTCAGAACTTAAGCATGTCGACGTTTATGAACTGAGCATCTTTAGCACTTCAGACTTTTGTTTAAAACTTTGTTGTAATTTGCACTAGCCAATTCGCTGGCTTTTCTTTTCCTAAGTATGGGGTTGAGTGGTTCGCCCATACTGGGGCGTCCTTAGTAACTTTTGTTGTTAAAGGCACATTTTACACTCGTGAGTGAAGATATGGTCCTTCTAGAGATCCAACCCCTTGTCGAAGTGTCCACACGTCTCTTTATAGGGATGGGTCGTCTACGAAGGGGCTTCGCCTTTGAGCTTTTTTAATTGGAACCACTTTTTATTTTTAATGATCTTGTGCAAATTTAACTTTATTTAGTTCTTTGTATCGGGAACTTTGTTTCCGAAGCATGGGGTCGAGCGATTCGCCTATGCTAAAGCTTCCTTAATAACTTTAATTGCTGAGGACACGTGTAGCACTTTACGAGTTGGAGATGGTCCTTTTGGGATCCAACTCTTTGTCGAGGTGCTCACGCTTCTCTGCATAAGGACGGTTCGTTTATGCAGAGGTTTTCCCATGGCTTTTGCCTCTTGGGAAGTTTTTTCAATTTACAAACATTTTGATGAAAGTCAATTTCATTAAATCATGAACTGTACATTCAAGATGTTTACATCATCACTAAAAATATTTGCGTAGATGTTCTACATTACATGGATGAGGTTGTGTCTTTCCATCCATATTTTCGATTTTGTAGGTTTCTGGCCGAACCGCTTCCTTGATGTGATAGGGGCCTTCCCAGTTTGGACCAAGGATTCCTGTCCCATGCTCTTTGGAGGTCATAAACACCATTCGTAGTACTAATTCATTCAGACAAAATGACTTCTTTTTCACTTTGATAAATGGACAATTTTGCCTGGGAGTCGTCCCTTCTTTCTTCAAGGAGGTAGAGCTCACATCTCCTTATCTCGTCATTAAATAACTCATTGAAGTGAATTCGACAGGGAGATGGTAGACCTACTTCAACTTATAGCCTGTGCCCCGTAGGCCATAGAGATAGGGGTCTCCCCTGTAGCAATTCTATTTGTAGTTTTGATGGCCCAAAGGACTTGAGTAGCTCATCGATCCAGGGTCATTTAGAAGCATCCAACTTCATTTTTATTATGTATTTGATTTGTTGACGGTCTCTATCTACCCATTTTCCTGAGGATGATGTGGGGAGGAAAAATATTTTTTAATACCTATCCCCTCACATAAATTCCTGACCTTCTTGTTGTCAAACTGTTATCCATTATTTGAGATCATTGAAAGGGGATTCCGAACCTACAAATGATGTTTTTCAAAGGAATTTGGAAGTGTTAGTTTCAGTGATCTTGACAAGTGGCTCGGCCTCTATCTATTTGGTGAAATAATCAATGGCGACAATTGTGAAGCTTAAATTTCCTCTCCCTTTGGGAAGAGGTCATATAAGGTCGATTCTCCGTTTAGCAAATGGCTAAGGGCTAGATACAAAATTTAGCTCTTGATAAGTTGCCTTTGAATAATTGCAAAGCGTTGGCATTTATCACATTTTCTAACAAACTATTGTGCGTCCTTTTTCAAGGTGGACCAGTAATATCCTTGCCTTAATACTTTCTGTGCCAGGACCATTCTCCTGTGTGGTTCCCACATACCCCTTCATGAATTTTTCGGAGCACATAATTAGCTTGTTCTCCACCAATGTATTGGAGCAAGGGTAGTGAAAACCCACGTTTGTATAGCACATCATCTTGGAAGATGAAGTGGGCTACTCATCTTCTGAGATTCTAGGCCTCCTCTTTTTCAGAATGGAGTGTTTGGTCCTTGAGAAAGGATATAATTGGCTTCATCCATAAGGGAGTATCTTCGACCCACATTATCATTTCACCGCTGTGAGTAATTCAGAATCTTTACTCCTCACTTATTTGGATAGGGCCTCACATAAACATTTTCTGTGCATGGGATTTGTACCAGCTCGAATCTTTCAAAAAAAGGGATAAATTCCATAACCAATTTCAAGCACACAGCCATGGACTTATCTCTAATGAAAAATTTCCATGGAACTGACTCACTACCTGCTCTTTGCTTGTATTTCTTTAGCTAGTCTAAGGCCGACGAGGAGGGCTTCATATTTCACTGCATTATTGGTGGCTTTGAAATCGAATCGTACAGCACAAGTAAGCTTATGTCCTTTTGGACTGACAAGGACTACTCCGGCTCATGACCCAGAGTCTATTGATGATCCATCTACGAAAAGGCTCCATGTTGGAGGTTCGACAGTTTCCATATCTTTATCTATTTCTAGAATAGGAGTGAATTCAACCACAAAATTTGCAAAAGCCTAACCCTAAATCGCAGCCCTTGGTTTAAACATGATATCAAAATCATTGAGTTCCACAGCCCATTTTAGTAACCTCCCCGGGGTATTGGGCTTCTGCAGCACTTACTTGACGATAAAACTTGTCAACACATAAATAGTGTGAGCTTTTAAATATGGTCTTAAATTTTAAGAGGTTGTTACCAAGGAGAGTGCTAGCTTTTCCATGTCTGGATAGCGAGTCTCGACTGCCAAAAGTACTTTGCTCACATAGTAAATAGGCAGCTGGTGATCATTCTCCTCTTTTATGAAAACCGCATTAATAGCATCATGGTTACTACCAAATATAACCACAGTGGCTCGTTAGCCCTGGGTTTGAAGAGGAGGGAAGCTTGTCCCAAGTGCTTCTTCAGCTCTTGGAGAGCTTCCTCACGTTCCTCTGTCCTTTGGAACTTATTTCCACCTTTGAGAATTTTGAAGAATAGTAGGCACTTATCCATTGCCTTAGAGATGAAGCGGTTTAAGATAGCTATACATTCGGTGAGGCTTTGTACCTCCTTTGATTTTTGAGGTGACCTCATATCAATTAAAGCTTTGACCTTTTCAGGGTTGGCTTCGATGCATCTTTGGTTAATGATGTAGCCCAAAAAATTTCCAGAAGTGATTCTATAGGCACATTTTATAGGATTGAGTTTTATCTAATACCTCCTCAAAATTTGAAATATTTTGTTAAGGTTTTTAACATGATCCCTTACTTTTAAGCCTTCTCCAGCATGTCGTCCACATAGACCTCCATGGTTTTCCCAATAAGGTCGGTGAACATTTTGTTGACAAGTCTTTGGTAGGTGGCCCCAGATTTTTTCAACACGAAAGGCATGACCTTGTAACAATAGAGACCTTTGTCTGTGATGAAGAAAGTGTGTTCTTTATCTGCTGGGAGCATTGAGATCTAGTTGTATCCGAAATATGCATCCATGAAGCTAAGAAGTTTGTGTTTGGCAATCGAATCCACAAGTTGGTCTATTATGGAAAGTGGAAAGCTGTCCTTAGGACAAGCTTGGTTCAAATTTGAAAAATCCACACAAACCCTCGAATTTTCGTTGTGCTTTTTTACCAACACTTGGTTAGAGACCCATTTAGGATACACTGACTCTTGGATAAATCCATTGTCAATTAACTTCTTAACTTCATCTTTGAGAGCTTCATATCTCTCTGAATTGAGAGCTCTTCTTTTTTGCCTGTGTACAGTGGCCTTTGGGTCAATATTTAAATTATGGCAACTGACCTTCGGGTTAATACCAACCATGTCTCTGTGCTTCCAAGCAAAGACATCGAGATTTTTCAGTAAGAAGCTTTTCAGCTCCTCCATAGCTTCTATGGATAGATTTCTTCCAACTTGTAGATGTTTGGAGGGGTCATGTGGGTCTATTGGGAAGTTCTCCAATTCTTCTATAGGTGTTGTTTACGGCTCGCAATCAATGATGGGAGGGTCCAGCTCATCTAAACTAACTGCTTTTGCAGCAGCTCTACCTTCTTCAGGGGTGGTTTGTTATTCATAGACAATCTCTTCTTCAGAGGTACGTATGACTCTAAGTCTGCACTTTTTCAAAGGCATCCATCATTCCGACATCTTTCTCTCGTTTGGGGTTTCTACCTTGTTTAGGGATGTCGTTCATGTCAATGTCTGTAATGATCAAGTTAACGCTTCTTGGTTCAGCTTTCCTTAGGAAATTCGAGTAACATTCCCTTACGCTTCTTTGATCACCTTAAATCATTGTAATTCCATTCTCGGTTGGGAACTTCGTGCATAAATGATGAATATAAGTGACAGTCCAGAGTTCTTTCAAGGTTGGCCTCCCCAGTACTCCGCGATAAGTGGAGAGATTATCTACCACAAAAAATTCCATGTTGTGGTGAGTAGTCAAGGGTGTAATCCCCATCTCTATTGCTAGAGTGGTCTTACCCCTTGGGATGATGTTATTTCTCGTAAAACCATACAAGGAAGAACTCATTGGGGTCGGCTCATGGTCAACTTTTATCTTGTTAAAAGTGGCTCTAAATATGATGTTGATAGAGCTTCCATTATCTACTAACATTCTTTTCAGGAAATTGCATGCTACGACGGCCCTTACTACTAGGGCATCACAGTGTGGATAATATACACTTGCTGCTTCTTCTTGAGTAAAGGTGATTGGCAGAATTGCTCTTTCAGTAAAGGCTTAGTTAACTATGAAGCTCATCATAGCAGGGTCCTTTGCTTCCCTGGCATAGTTTCTTTATGAGTTCCTAGACTTTTCCCCAGGATACGGGCCTCCAAAGATCGTATCAATTTTCCTGATAGGCTCCTAGCCATCATTTGCTGGGGGCTTTATCTTTGTCTTTGACCATATCTAGGTCTCTCAACATCGTTTTTCCTTTTCCTTAGGGCTTTGTTTTTGTTGGGGTACCTCGGCTTGACATTCCCAGGCTATTGAGTACCTAGGAGGAGCATCTCTTCGGGGGTATCTGCATCTTCCCTTAATGGCTAGGGTGGCTCCCTTTAGATTCATGTGGGTTATAAAGCTGTTGAGATGCTTCACGACTCTCCATCATATTTAGGGATTTTGGGGAGTGTGAAGTGGTTCCACATGGGGACGTTCTTAATGGCTTGCGAAAATGGTGAATGATCATTGTCATTAAGGTCGTAGGAGTTCTATGGTTTACTAGAATCCTCATCCTCCCTATGTTGGGTTTGTGGAGGTAGATGTGAGGGTCCTGCTTCGCTTTTGGCTCAATCTCTCCTCTCACGCCTATTTCTAGGGAGAGAATCCAAGGTTCCTCATGATAAACCGATTTTTCTTGTCTCGTATACTGAAGAGGCTCATATTACCTATTTCTAGGTGCAGGAAAAGGTTGAGCATGCCCATTTCTAAGCAACTCTGGGCTCAGTCTATCGAGGACACTTACTAACCTCTGAGGCAGTTCTTCTGACTCATAGTTGGAGAAAAATTAATTAGAGCCTTGCGAGGTCGTTCCGAGGCGTAATTAGTGGATATATCAACCTCAACTTTCCTTTCCTGGGAAACTTCCATCTTCGCATAGCGTTAGCCAGTCATTTAACTTTGAACTTTTTCTTCATCGTGGTAGTACCCTTGGGGGTCATGGAATGCATTTCCTGGGGCTGCGTATAGAGAAATCGGGTATCCTCCTCGGCGCTGCATGCTCATCAGCAACTCATGCATATTCATGTTCTGCTAAGTTATGTTTTTCATATTGGCGCCCATTGTGGCCACCTCTCTAATGAGTCTAGCTATGATCATGCCTCTGCCTCTTGAACCACCTCGTCTATGTTGTTGGTGTGGTCTTGGGCAAGCAGGTAGGACAGTATATTAGTGTTTTTCTTCTTCAAGGTGTTCTCTCGTCCTACGGGGTGTATTTTCTTCACTACTTGAAGTCATATTAACAAACATTTTTTCGACCAAATGTTTCCTTTCTTCAAGGATCAAATGAATATAAAATTCACACGATTTTTCCTTGGACTTTCCAATGGTTCTTTCTTCAAGAACCCTTCTTTTTCAAGCGTCAAAAAATTCCTTCCAAGATTTCTGTTATTGGCTTCTTCCCATGGAAATTTCCCAGTTAGATGTATGGTTTTCCACAGACGACGTCAATCTGTTAACCTTGAAAAATGAACCATGGATGTCGAGCCCACTCTCGCCAGGCTAAGTAAGTTCTGGCGCGTTCATACTGAATAAGCGTTAAGAAAAGAGACAGACGTGAATGTGGGAGATGCTCTATAGTTGGAGACAAAAGTGATTGAACTATGGCAGTTGAAACAAGGATGATCACACTAACAACAATCACCCATTGAGAACCAAAGTAACAAACTAAAGATCTCACTGGAACATGGGAAAGGATAGAAGACAATAAGAATAGAAATTGTAAGATTGTGTATTAAGATATTTACATACCAAGAGTATGTAATGTAAGGTGAAAATGCTCACAAAAAGTCTTTGTAAATATTTCCTGATCATTTCATATTTAAGAGTTTAAAGTATCAGATTTAAGAATCTTGCCTCCGAATCTTTTCTTAGTTATAAAGAGAGCCTATTTATAGTACTTTGGCCGACTGGTGTCCATTAGATCAGAATCACGTGGCCTCATCTCCTTAGTTGAGGCTTCACATCACTGTCTATTCATAAACTTTATACATTGATAAGGGATCATCAGTCATATACAATAGGCCGACACACTGAAATTCTTTATTACAAGTGCTACATCAATCAATTCTAAAATATCTTCAAAATAAGTGGTAAGAGACAGCATTAGTTTCATGAGCCTCAGATAAATTGAGAGCCTCGTAGGGTCTTTGTGTTGGTCCTTTGAGTGGAGAGCTTCAGCTCATTTCTTTGTCTGTTTAGGTATGTTCAGTCGAAGTTGTAGTGCTTCGTCCGAAAATTAGTGCTTCGATAGTTTGCATAGTTTATTTATATCTAACCACTTGGGTCTTTGTTGAATTTTCAATTGATTCTCAGCCCACGTGGATTTCTATGTGGCAGTTTGACTTTAAGCCTCGGTGGCGATGCATTACAATACAGATCCTGGATATAGATGTGTACACCCTAATTTGGGCTATGAGAAGCTCAGAATCCTTTGCTCAACAATTTGCTGGAGGTCTTTGTGTGGTCGAGGTCCCTGTATGGCTCGAGTTCGTGGGTATCCCCACACTACAGATTTTAGGTATTGCTTAGCCAATTGGTCCTTGTATGGCCAGAAGTAATATTGAGTGAGCACTTGGTGTACTGTGCTATATCAGAGAGGGCTCCGAAAAGTGAAAAAAGGTAAAGTCCAAAGTTTGATTACCAAATTGCAAGTATTCAATAGTTAATGCAGACCACAAGATGATACTTTAAATATTGCTAGGAGACAATTGGATGGAATTAGAACTCAAAAAGAAATGAAATATGATCAAAATATTACCAAAATCAATTTCCAATCGCACAAGTCATATTCTAGATTTTTAGTCAAAGACTGAGACCCATTTTTGGCATAGTATATAGCGACCGAGAAAAAGTATTCTTGAAAGTAGCCCCTATGAAGGGTACTAACTATTACGGCAAGAGAGGGAAGTTACGGCCTCGTTTTATCTGACCATTAGTGTTATTAGAGAAGGTAAGTAATGTGGCTTATCATTTGACGTTGCC
>CAIGRF010373264.1:0-13299 GCA_903798235.1 Fraxinus ornus | reverse complement strand
TTTTTTTTTTCTTCTGTTTGTTGAATTTGATTATAAGTTTCTGGGTTTTCAGAAGAACAGTGCTGATAAGGCAAGCAGAGAAAGAAGGGGGCAAGCCTGTAGATATTACTCCAAAAAAATTTGGAGTGAGGACTGGCACAAGAATATGGAGGTGGGGCTTTCAGTATTTCAGGGGATGAAGTAATTTTCTCTAACTATAAGGACCGAAGACTATAAGGACCAAAAAAGACTCTATAAGGACCAAAGACTATAAGAACTCAAATGTTCATGCTGTCAATATATAAATAATATTATAATAATCAATATATTTTTTTTAATTTTAAATTCAAATTAGCGACGGATATAGGATCGGAAATTCGTCGCTGATTAGTAACGAAACATTTTTTGTGGGTAATTAGAGACGGATGAAGTCGTTGCTGATATTGTCATAAATGATATCCGTCGATAATTAACGACTAGAAATCCGTTGCTAATTTGTGGGTAATTAGCTACGGATTTTTACACTCGTCTCTAAATTACCGGCGCCACTATTAGCGATGAAATTAGCGACAGAATTTTTTTGTCTGTGAAACTCTTTACCAACAGAAATCATGGCTTCAGAGACAGATTTTTCCGTCTATGAAGCCGCAGCTTTTGGTAGTGAATGGTGAGCTGACTGTGAGGGTGGATGACGTACATGAGATCTTTAAATTACATAATCCACCTAAGAAACCATTAGTCATCGAGGAGGCCAAATATGTTGCTGAAGAAATTCATCAAAGGTCGAATGAGACAAAGCCTAAACGTTTAGGAGCCTTGCTAGAGAGTAGAATAGGAGCTCAAGGTTTGGAGGACAAAAAGATGATGTAAAGTTGGAAATTGTAAGGACTGTAAAGCTACAAGATTCCAGCTTGAACTACCATTATCAGTCCCTTCGTACAATCTAGCTACTATAAATTAAGCGCTTGTTGAGAGACAACTCAATTTTCTAACCGTTTTATTTATTTTGCTTTCCGTATTGCATTGCATGTAGTGTTATTCTTGACTTATAGGTTACATTAGTTATATGCATGTGTTCAATTCAGTTTGAGCGTCATCTTCATCATTGACACGTAGCCTAGTTAAAGGAAAACATTAATTAAGTTAAAATGAGTTTTATTTTTATTATTTTGATTTTTTCCCCGCTTGATAGGCACCATGGATATTGATATCGGAAGGAACTTAGAAAAATACAAGTTGAGTTAAATTGACAAATAGGTCCTCACAAATTTAACAGAAACATTCGAGGAGTACCTTTTTCATTTTCTTGCCCATCCCCTTATATTCATTGAGGACATATCGGTTTTAAGTTTGAAGATGGGAGAAACTTTGAGTTTTTACTTTTCGTGTATTTTTGAGTGTCTGTGTTTGTTCTTCGTTATTGCTTTAGTATATAATAGAAAAATACAAAAAAAAATGAAAATTTTATTAACAAAAAATATAAAAATTCTTGTTTTAGGTTGTGTGCTTGTGTGGGTTATAAAGCTTGGCCGCTAATGATAATTAAATTTGAGATTTGGTACGGACTTATGAATGGTGGATATGTTGCAAGCTAGATTGATTGATGTTTAACTCTGCAAAACTTGATATTATAAGCTCACTAGAATTGAGTTTTTCATCATGATGCAATAAGTTGATTCATACACTGGATAGGTTGATAGATTGAACATAGATGTCATACCTAAAACTATCCTATATTAATGATCCTCGACCAAATTTAGCATAGTTTGGGGATGATTTTACGATTGAGGAAGATATGGATGTAAACTGGGTTTCTTTGTGTGAAATTTATGTGTAGATTGTCTAAGATTAATAGGATAAAATTTAGCAAAAGTCTTAAGTTAAATGTCGGTTTGATTAGATAGGTGTTTAATAAGGGGTATTGTACTAATTAGAGTACAAAAATATATAAAAGGCATCTTTTCGTAGCTTTTATGACTCGAGTTATTAAGTCTATTAAGGTATTTACAACCTGGTGTCCTAAAATCATCTAATTTAGGAGTCATCGGCCAAAATCTCATTACATGGGTCATATAGAAAGTTTAAGGAAAAGAGAGTGCAAAAAAGGAAAATTTGAAAAAAGCGGATGCATGAAACATAAGATGCACCAAATGCCTTGGTCAAGTCCCAAACACTCATTTGAGAGGACTATACTTTTGATGATGGATTATTAGCCTAGTTTTGTCCTAGATGTCGAAACAATCAAAGAATTGGAGAATAGTTGTTTACTAATATATTGACTTAAAATTAGTGGAATCCACCTGAACTAGATAGGGTGATGATAGTAATGAAAATTTCAACCTTAGATTGCACACCAAGAAAAGAGTAAAAGAATAAGTTTGGTGGTGTGTGAATCATACGAGAGTTGAAATGATATATTTAACCACAAAGAGTTGGGAATTGAAGCAACTTGTAAAATTACGATTGTCTACTTAGTTCTTCTCACACACACGCCAGTTTGGCATTGGAAGAGTGGATATTGATTTGGTATTATGACTTTGAAACAATTTGTAGATTTATATGATGACTTCAAATCTTAAGGTAAAAGCTAGATTGTCTAACCAAATATTTTTGCATATTTGTGTGTTTGTTGTTATTTAGGTTATAGTTTTTTTTAGGGTAAACAAATGTTTAAGTTTGGGGATATTTGATAAGTATATTTTATACACTTATATCCTAAAATATCGATATTTGGTAATTTTTTTATAAAATATATTCTAAATTGTTGTATTTTATATTATATAGGTAAAACTCAATGGCTGAACAAGGAATTGGAAGAAACAAAAGAAAAATCAAGGAAAAATGGCAAAGTTCAAAGTTTGAGGACCAAATTACAAATATTTAATAGTTGATTCGGACCACAAGACGATACTTTAAAGATAGCTAGGAGACAAATGGACGGAATTAGAACTCAAAAGGGAATGAATGATCAAAATATTATCAAAATCAGTTTCCAATCGTACAAGGTATATTCCAAATTTTTAATTGAAAATTGAGACCTATTTTTGGCATAGTAAATGTCAGAATTGAAAAAAAAAAATCTATGCTATAAAAATTGTATCCCTTTGAATTATTTTCTCAATGCACTTTGAATTGCCTCAATCGAATATTGGGAGGAAAATTATGGCCAAAATACTAACTACCGTGCATAGACCAAAAAATCCGCACGCAAATGTAATGTTCCTTATTCGATTGGAACTCTTTTGAAAATCAATGTGGATATGATTTTTAACCAATTCTTTATTCTTACGATTTACCTAACAGCAAAATACATATTAGAGAATTCGCATACACATTTCATACTTCAATATTCATCAATGGATGAAATTCATAGTATTTGTGAGAGAATTGAAGGGGACTTGTAAGAATTCAATCAAGTGAAGATTTAAACTTGATTTTTGAGCAAAAAAAAAAAAAGAAGGTGCAAGTGGAGATTTGTCAAAAAAAACCATTGAAAAGGTTCAAGATTTTAAGATTCATCTTCATCTTCTCAATTTATCAAACATTCGTGTTTTACCATTTCACTTAAATATTTCTTGTAATTTCAATATGTTGTGCTAGTTTTATGAATTGTTAGGATGAGATGAACCTTTTTATGAAATTTTTAATTAATTATTTTGACTTTAATTTGATCCGATTTGTGGATGTTTGTTATCATTTTTATCGTTCTTTTCAATTGTTTGATCACCAATTGAATTGTTAGTGGCTTTTGTTGCTATCGGGAGAGACCATAGGGTTTGAGCACAATGTAATAAACATTGTACAGTTTGATAGATGGTATACCTCTATATTTAATATGGTTTCAATAGGTGTTTTAGAACTTGCTAATGCATTTATCACGTTTGCATCTTTCATAGAAAGATAGAAGGATCACATGAGGGGAATATATTTGATCTCTATTGAGAGAGACTTTTAATTACATTAGGAACATTACCAATATGAATGATTTCAAATTGTCACTTTAAATGTTACACTAAAAATGGAATAATAAGGGATATTCAACATTTTAGCAATGCATCTCATATATTTGAAAAAACACATTTACTTACTTTCACTAGTTTAATTGATATTCTAGAGATTAGTATAGAAAAATCACAAAATTTGTTTGCTATTCGATTAAAATTATAATTAATTTTAATTCGGTCAAACACACAGTCCTCGTGAGTTTGATACTCTATTCATCATTAAATTACTTGACTACGATCACGTGCACTTGTGGATTTTCAAATGATCAAATTCTAATAAAACTCTTATTTAAAATTTAAATATGACTTTTAACAATCTTATCGTGAAATTGGAATTTAAGAAAAATATACATGAGCATAAGGTTCTAGTGTGGGTATGTGCAAGTTCTTTTTAAAGTTTTATCTAAACACTTTATATGAAACAATCGATAATGAATTTAATAGATATCCAAAATATATTTTAAATTGTAATTTCACTTAAAACTCATATATACAATTATTAAGACTATTAGTACAAGGCCACCGGATAATGGTAAGTTGCTAAGTTATCCTAAATTTCTCAAAACTTGCATTTATGCCTCATTATATGTTGTACGTATGCTCGGGGTATTACATCATTTCCTCCTTAAAAAAATTTTGTCTTCTAAATTTGCTTTGATTATCGAAGAGCTATGGATATTTAGCTTTAATATCTCCCTCGCATTCCTAAGTGGACTCTTCAACCGCTTGATTCCACCATTGAACTTTTACCAATTGAATTTCTTTATTCCGAAGTGTCTGAATCTTCCTATCCAAGAAAACTATTGGAGTTTCTTCATAATTTAGATGTAAATGAATGTCTAACGATTGAGGATTAATCACGTAGCCAGGATCTGATACATGTTTTTGAAGTATAGAGATATGGAAAACTACATTGTGTACTATTGAAAGTTCGGGAGGCAATGCCAACTCATAAGCCACAGTTCCCGGACATTTCAAAATCTCAAAAGGCCCTATATATCTTGGTTTGAGCTTTCCTCTTTGCCAAATCGAATGACTCCCTTCATAAGAGCTATTTTTGGAAAAACTTTGTCATCGACCTCGGACTCAAGATTCTTTCTTTTGTTATCTACATAATTTTTCTGTCGATCTTGAGCAATTTTTATTCAAGCTCGAATCTTCTCAATAGCTTAGAACGCCTGCTCAATAATCTCATGCCCTAGAATTCTTCACTCACTAACTTCATTCGAATGAGCCGGAGATCTACACCTTATACCATACAAAGCCCCATAAGGGGCCATTAATGTGGTAGCCTCATAGTTATTATTGTAGGCGAATTCTACTGATGGTAGATATTTTGTCCACCTTTCTCTGAGATATATGGCGCATACTCGAAGCATGTCCTCAAGAACTTTAATAGTCCCCTCCAACCGACCATCTATTTATGGGTGGAAAGTTATACTGAAGTTTAGCTTAGTCCACATTGCCTTTTGCGTACTTTTCTCAAAGTGAATCTCGAATCTCTGTATGACACAATGGAGACTGGGGCCACATGTAATCTTATCACTTCTCTAACATAAAGCTGAGCTAACTAATCTATATTAAAAGTTATCTTTACTGGTAAGAAGTGAACTGGTAAGCTGACTCTGTCAATCTGTCGATAATAACCAAGATTGCATCGGTTCCTCTGTTTGATTTTGGAAAACCCACTACAAAATCCATAGTGATGTGTTCCCATTACCATTCAGGAATCTCTAGTGGATTTAATAAACTTGATGGCCTCTAATGTTCTGCTTTCACTTTATTGTAAACCATGCACTTATCTAAGAATAGACTTATTCCTCTTTTTATATTCCGCCACCAGAATGTGCTTTGAAGGTCTTTATACATGTTCGTACCGCTAAGACATGCTGCATATGGGACAAAGTAAACTTCTTCTAATATTCATTTTCGTATATATTCATTCTTTGGTACACATAATCTTCCTTTAAACATCAAGGTGTTATCTTCGGCTAACTTAAAACCATTTCATTTGTCTGTGCCAACTTCACCTTTGATCTTTTATAGAAATGAATCACTATCCTAGGCTTTCTTAATTCAGTCTTAAATAGTGGGTTCAACTGTAAGAGTCGCAATTCGTCTTGTAATATCTATTGAAGGTGGGATTACCTCAAGTTACAAATGATCTATGTCTTTGACCCATGATTTTTGTATAGTGGGTAGATATGTCAGATTTCCTTTTGTTTTCCTACTTAATGCATCAGGAACTACATTGGCCTTTCTTGGATGATAATTTATGGCACAATCATAATCTTTCACCAATTCTAGCCATCTGCACTATCTCATGTTCACTTCCTTCTAGATCAAGAAGTACTTTAGGCTCTTGTAGTTTGTATAAATATCGTACTTAGCTCTATAGAGATAGTGTTGTCATATCTTTAATGCATAAACTATTGCTTCCAACTCCAGGTCATGCATTGGGTAGTTTTTTTTTAATAAGATTTTAGTTTCTAGAAGCATATGCGATAACTTTACCATGCTACATAAACATCCCAAACCCTTTATAGATGCATTGTTGTAGATAATGAAGCCTTAACACTTTGGGTATGGCCAAGACAGAAGCTGAGGTCAATTTCTATTTAGGTTCCTGAATGTTTTGTTCACAGTTATCTATCCATTGTAACTTCACGTTCTTTCTCGTTAACTGAGTCATTAGGATGGCAATCTTTGCAAACCCTTCAATGAACAACAATAATAGCCTGCTAATCCCAAAAAGCTATGTACTTCTCTAACATTAGTTGGCCAAGACCAATTGGTGATTACTTCCACTTTGCCTAGGTCACCTTCGGTTCATTAGGTTGTGATCACGTGACCCAGAAATCCTACTCTAATAAGCCAAAGAGTTTCTCCTTCTTTAGTGTTTCGAGAATAATCTTTAGGTATTTCGTATGTTCATGATCGCTTTTTGAATAGATTAGAATATCATCAATGAGGATAATAATAAACTGACCCAGATGGTTATGGAAAACCTGATTCATGAGATCCATGAAAATTGCTAGTGCATTTGTCAAACCAAAGGGCATCTCCAAGAACTCATAGTACCCATATCGAGTTCTAAATGCTATCCAAGGAACATTAGTTGCTTTAATTTTCAATTGATGATAGTTTGATCTTAAATCAGTTTTCAAGAAGACCTTGACACATTGCAGCTAGTCCAATATCTTCAATTCTGTTGAAAGGATACTTATTTTTAATTGTAATGTGGTTCTGCTCTCGATAATTAATGCACATTCTCATCGATCTATCCTTTTTCTTTACGAACAATATTGGAGATATTCATTGTGAGATACTAGGTCTAATAAAACTCTTATCTAGCAACTCTTGCAATTGTACTTTCAATTCCTGAAGTTCTACTAGTGCTATAGATAAAAGGGTCTTTGAAACTAGTTTGGTACCCTATACAAGGTGAATAGTGAATTCAACCTCTCGTTCAAGAGGCATTCCTAGTAAATCTTCTGGAAATACAACTAAAAAATCCCTAACCACTCGAACTTTGCTGACAGTTAATTCCTTCTAATTAATAATGTCAAAGATACCAAGAACCCCTTAGTAGACTTCTTTTTCAACAAGTGCTTAGGCTGCACTACTAATATAAGTTGGGGTAGATGATTTATCCTTGTTCCAAAGAAATGAAACTTTTCTTTACCAGGTCATTGAAAAGTTACATCCTTCTTGAAACAACGAATGGTTACATGATTTTTCGACAACCAGTCCATTCCATGTATAACATCAAAAGCTTTCATGTTTAAGACCACCAAGTCTATTTTTATAATCTCCCCATCCATTTCTAAATTTAGATTCCTCGCTATATAATTTGCATCAAGCACATCCCCAGATGGTAGTGATACTTATAATATTTTATCAATGGGTACACATTCGATATTCAACTTTGAAATGAATATTGAAGAAACAAATAGGTGTATAGCTCCTGAATCAATCAATATAAAAGCAGGCATGTTAGAGATCGATATGATACTTGCCACCACATTGCAGTCATGCTCTGCATCTTCTTGGGTTAAAGTAAAAACTTTGTCTTGTCCACCTTTGGATCTTCAACCTTCTTAGGTTGTCCCTCATTGCAATCTTGGTAATGTGTCTTGGCTTGTCACATTTGTAAAGGACACCTTTTCCTACAAGGCATTCTTCTTGATGAGATTTTTGACATTTGGGATAGAACGATTATTGATTCTTGTCGCTAATGTTGGCACTTGTTTCTGTCCTTCCCTTCTTGTTGGGATCCTTCTTGTTGGGATATTTTTCATTCATCTTGATATTGGCATACCATTTGAGTTTGTCTAAGGAGCTAGTCTGATGTTTACTACCTTCACTAATCTCGTCATCGTCAAAGCCATATACTTGAGCCTTCTCCAGAACTCCCTAATAAGTACCCAATTGGAATATTACTACTACTTTCTTAATGTTAGTCATCAGTCCACACTCAAAATGGCAAGCTCGTCTCTCCTCTGTGTCCACCAAATGTGAAGAAAATCTAAATAACTCCTCGAAACTTCACTATCAGTTTGCATCATGTTGTCCTGCTTCAGCTCAAGGAACTCTTCTTCATTCTTGTAAGTAACTGAAAAATACTTTTGACGAACTGCATCTTTGAACTGTGCCCATGTAAGGTTATGATGTTGCTCCTCGATGCGGTGATCTAGTAGTCATCTCCCACTAATGACCTACTCACTTTTCTATTAAAAATACTACATAAAGGATTTTCTGTACATCAATACATTCCATAAACCTGAAGATGGGTTCAAGATGGCGAAGCCATTCTTCAACAGCCAGTGGATCGGGGGCCACCTTCAAACACGGGTGGGTATATCTTGTGAAACTATTCTATAATCGAAGATGATTCAAGCATGCCTCATAGCTATTGAGGTGGTTGTTGTTGTGCCATCTCTTCCATAGCAACTAGTAATTCTCATGTTAAGTTAGCTATCATCTAAACCTTAAAAATGAGGATTGTATATTAGAGGCCATTCAAGTCAATTCAAGTGACATGATATAGTTGACAACGAGATAATATTTTGAGTATAAATAATGTTGTTTCTGTTCAATATATTCTCATTACTTCCAATGAAATTTGGCAAAATGAGCTTTACAGTTTTTTTAGTGGGTTTACAATATTGCTTTTCGTCTTGATGATTTGAATAACGTGCAACTACAAAGGCTTCCAAGTGATGAGGAGGGTCACAAGTAGACCAATTAATTTCAAAACGCCCTTTAGATAGTTTAAATCTTTTTGAAAAAAGTCTTTCAGTCTTGCGAATACGGAAATCACGAAAACTCAAATAATGAATTTCCCATAAATACTGTTTCTTTTTATTTGGTAATTATTTGAAATTCCTAAAATTGTTGCTATTAAATTTACAGAAGCTTTAACTTGAGATTGGGAAATATTAGACAATGTTGTAATGCCTCGAAACCTATGCCCAAAAAAGGTTACTCAAACGTTCCTTTATCCATAAAATAAGTTTATTGATTCATAATGTAATACAAAATTCAAAGAAACATGGGGAATAAAATAAGCTATTTTATGTCTCATAAAAAGGTCAATTAATCCAATCCTCAATTGTAATTCAACATCGATTTTGGGAATTAAATAAATAAAATTTTGATATACAAAATAGATTTCTAACTAAATACAAAATATTGAAAAAAAATTAAAATTATAGATCCAGCGATATGGACTCTATCGGCAATCTCAACCTCCAACTCCGATCAATCAAGCATATGTAAAAATAATTTAGAATATGGAATGAGCATATGAATGTACTTAGTACATATTTCATGGTAATATTTTAACAATTTAATGTAAAACGCAAGTATGTTACGCACATAACATATTTCCTAGTGGGATAGACACCGGACCTTCTCATTCTCAATTAGGTCATACCTATTCACAATCTCCATTTAAGGTCTTTAGTTCTATGGCTAGTTTCTGTGTAGATCTACATAATACTCTATGGTATCACCCACAATATCTTTCTTACTATTAATCAGGATCACATAATAGCACATAAATTACTTAACTTAAAACATTAAAAAGTAAAAATACAAAACCACTTGGCATTTGGAGAAATCCATACCTTATTCGTTAAATTGCTTGTATACTTGAGCTACTTAGAACTAAATTTTTTTGCGAACGGATCTCGAACGCACCAGAAGACTTTTATTCTTTTCTTTTCTTTTTTTCCCCTTTTTTTTCTCTCTTTCACTTTTCCTCTTTCTCCATTCTCATGGTGTCTCTCCCCTTTTTTCTTTTCTCCTCTCTCTTTTTTCTGATATGAATTTGTGTGACCAAAATATAATTTAAATCGCAATTTCACGTAAACTCATATATTTAATTATTAGGACTATAAGCACAAGGCCCCTAGAAAATGGTAAAGTTGTTAGTTACCCTAAATTTCTCAAAAGTTGAATTTACGCTCATTATATGTTGTACGTGTGTTTGGGGTATTACATTCAATACACAAAGAACGACAATCAACACCAACTTAATCAAATGAATGGTCAACATATGCAATCAATGTATAAATAACCCCAAAAAAGGATCTCACTATAAATATCCTACCACATTTCGCGTAACTCTTATCTAGAGAACGAATCTCTCCTCTCATCACCAATAATGCTCACTAGATTGATCACTCTTCATATCTAATTGGTAAACATCTAAATTGACACACTAATTCCTAATGCACCCACTGACATAAGAACACACTACTGTTAAACCTTACAATAGCAATCCTAACCACTATGCATGCTAGCACGATAGACACAGAAACAAGATCGCTCTCAAATTCATGCAAACATACACGACAAACATAATAAAATGTAACATAAAACAATGCACCAGAATCAAACAATCATTCATGCAAATGGAATTTCACATA
Organism: Fraxinus ornus; assembly: GCA_903798235.1. Taxonomy (NCBI): domain Eukaryota; kingdom Viridiplantae; phylum Streptophyta; class Magnoliopsida; order Lamiales; family Oleaceae; genus Fraxinus; species Fraxinus ornus. Next base: position 2,381 of record CAIGRF010373264.1, on the reverse strand, counting down.
GTCGCAAATGCAATAATAGCCATAAGAGAGTTTATTATCAATAAACCTCACCATGCCAAGCTTGAGGTCTACCTCTCATCATGTGAACCTCACCACTAATTCTTCATTGTTTTTCAGCTTTTAACTCCATATCCTTACTTCTTAATGAGTCTATGACAATATCAGATATTTAAGGGTCATTTGCGTGCTTAATAGCATTTTTCACATCTTTATAACCATCAAGAATAGCATTCAACAAGATAATAACCTTATATTGTTCGAAAACTTTTTCATTACTGTTTGTAATACCTTGAACCAAATTGTTAAAAACATTCAGGTTGTCATCTAAATCTTTGGAAGCATCAATTTTGAAACTGAAAAACTTTCAATCAAAATAAGCAAATTTGGAGTGAATTTTAACAAATAAATATATTTTGATTTCTTCCAAAGTTTTTGTGTAGAATCATGTTTACTAACTCTTCGTAAAACAGTAACAAAAAGATGTAAAATAATAGTACAAGCTAATTCATCATTTTTATTTTTCTCATCTTTAGATAAAACTGCTAGAAAATTTCCATCAGGTGCTTTAGAAACTTTTTGTTGAATAAGAATACATTTCATCTTTTATTGCCAAATTGAAAAATCACCATTGCCAACAGCCAGTGATTGAAAAATCACTTTTGCCAATAGCCAATGAAAAATAACCTTTGCAACGACCAACAGATTAGAATTTAATAACCTAAGTCTTGCAAATATCAATGATTATCCCACATGGTAACTCCAAACCTAAAGCCACCCTACACGATGACCTCTAATGTGACAAGTAAATGGCTACCAAACATGATAATCTAAAATACAATAATAACAGAGAAAGAACACAAAACCGAGCGAACTAATCTTTCAGCGCATAAATTTAGCTAGAGATGCGAACTTTTACAGTTTTAGGCAATGTTCTAAAAAGCGTAAAGCGCAGCGTACCGTCGAGGCCGANGATGCCGAAAATCAAGAATTACAAGATTAAGCCTGTCAATGAGAAGAATAAGCGTCATAATGCGTTTAGTATTTTTAATATTATTTTAATTATTTTTAAGACATTAAATATATTTATATATAAAAAAAAATTATGGGAAAAAAAAGGGATAAGGCGCGCTATAGCGGTCAACAAAAAAGGTTGATCGCTATTTTACGCGCATATCACAAAATCGTCGCATTTTCTCCGCGCTACGCGCTATAGCGGCGCTTTTTGCCACTATTTAGAACACTAGTTTTAGGGCTACTATTATTCGCTCTAAAGCTTCCCGCAACTATAGCAATACAGTAACAAGAATTAGCAATCGAACCACCAAAAACAAAACTGTCCAGAATCAGCGTATTGCTCGGAACAAAAAGAACACCACCAGTTAGTCTGTAGAACTTTCAGGAACAATCTATCTTTAGCACGCTTTCCCATAAAGTCTCCACATGTTATGACTTGCGATGACAGTTCATGTGCATGGTCTTCATGCACCGTCGTGCTGAGGTTGTAACATGCCTTACGCGCTGGTATGGTGGCTTCATCTCGCCATCGGGATTGGCCAAAAAATGGATTTACGCATTCAGGTTGATGAATTTTAAATGTTTTGTATAATATTTTCTTTGCTTTGTACCAACATTCGCTTTGATACCAATTGTATATCAAAAAAGATCCCAAATTGTCTTCAATAATAGGGCAAAGTAAGCTTATTTCGATCAATACGAGGATACTCCAACAATTGAAACTCCAACCGAAATCACTTGTGTTACCTCTTGTTTCCTAGCCCACAAAATATTCAATTCCACCAAGGAAGGTGACAATGGCCTCAACACACAAAGAAGGAAAAGAAAAAAGGAAGAAAGCAAGCAAAGCTCTCAATTGCAAGAAAAAATGGCTGCCTTTTTTCTCTCTGTTGCAAAACGTGTGCCACCGTTTTCACTCAAAAGGGAGCAACTCATACAGGGGCGGAGCCCAGTAAGGCCCAGGGTGGGCACAGGCCCCCCCTGAACTTTTGGGCTCATTTTTTTTTTTCCTGGGGCTCATTTTTTTTTTTTTTTGATTAATATTCTAAAGCTAAACAGCCCAACTTTAACTATCCAGCCCAATCCAAAAATTACGTCTTCAGTTCTCGCCTGAGTTGCCCCTTCATATCGCGACATTTCCGTCTCTCTCGCCTGAGTCGCCACTGCCTCTGTTGACTATTCTCCTTGTCCCGTGACTCCCCCGTCGACACCGTCGTCCGTCTCTCTCACCACTCACCTCGGCCTGACTGCCTCTGTTTTCCTCCACTCCAACCCTAGGCTCTGTTGAGTGTTGTCCTCGATTCCTCGTTGTGCAAAAACTGAGAAAAGTCAGGTATTGTCTGCGATTCTGCTTGAGAAGTTTATTT
>CAIGRF010373215.1:0-12462 GCA_903798235.1 Fraxinus ornus | reverse complement strand
ATCTGAGCTAGCTTTTGCCCATGCCTATGAGGAGTTAGCTGATAAAGAGCCAAAGACCTTTGAGGAGGCGATGAAATTTGAATTTGAAGAGTGGTTTAAGGCAATGAAAGATGAGATGAGTTCTTCAGAAAAGAGTCAAACTTGGGAGCTAGTAACTAGACCTAAGAATAAATCTATTTTTAATTGTAAGTGGGTATTTATGGTTAAAGAGGGTACTAGTGCATCTAAACCCTTAAAATTTAAGGCTAGGTTAGTGGCCATGGGGTACACTCAGAAGGATGAGGTTGATTTTAATGAGATTTTTTCACTTATTGTTAAGTATACCACTATTAGAGTCATACTTGCATTGGTTGTACATTTTGACTGGGAACTTGAATAACTTGATGTAAAAAATATTTTTTTACATGGTGAGTTTGATGAGCAAATCTTTATAAATCAACCAAAGGGTTTTAAAGACAAACTAAAACCTGATCACGTGTGTTTCTTGAAAAGATCTCTATATGGTCTAAAACAATTAAAAATATTTGATTCTTTTGTATTATACATAGGGTTCAACGGAGTAAGTTTGATCATTGCCTATATACAATATACTTGATTTTGTTTGTTATGATGAAGCATGAGTTTAATCGATGAGTTGTAACATAGTTTCCATTGCTGACTTAGGTTATTTATGGAGTACTTAGTATAGGCATATTCACGTACCATCTGCACTGCATGCTATATGATATTTTTAGTAGAACTCTACCGCGTGTGTGAGATTTGAGATGGCAATCACTTGTTAGTAAGGTGATTTCGAACATGAAATGACCTTATTTATTAGACCTAAACTCAAATTTATCCCTGGTAGTAAAAAAGATCAATATCTTATGTTCTTTTTCGGAGCCTATTTTACTCGAGCAACTAAGCCTACATGGTTTCTCATAACCTAGTGCCTATGGTCAACTGATTTGGATTAACTGGCCTAAAGCTCGCTACACTGGCCATTTTAGTTGCTTAATGAAGAAAAGCCTATACTTAAGATGTTAAAAATAATAATAAGCTTAGAATATGAAATTTTTTTTGCTCAAATTCAGGTGGAGAAAAGAAGATTTCCATACAAAATAAGATTTTCTGTATAGGTTATAATGTGTTTTAAATGATTTGAATTTCATAAGTAGATGAATAAACTTATTGGCAGTGGTGTTTAGCGTGTTCTTTCTTACAAAATTAAGATTTTAAGTCCTACTTCCAAAGAATTGGCGACACTTTACACATATGGGTCACTTATACAATTTACTCCATGTTAACTTGAGTTACGTATGTGGGAAGGGTTACTGTCAATTACTTATACTTATGCATGCTAACAATTGCTTTTTGGGTTATTGTACGTTAATTCCCGATCCCTTGTCATTTGTGACAAAAAGGGGAGTAGTAGTAGATATTTTTTTTATGTTATATTTTGATGTGCTTAAAAAGTTTTCATCAAAAAGTATATAATATTTGTTTTCAGCTATATTAAGTTTTAATGTTTAGTGATATCAATGTTTCTTTTGGTATGTTGGTTTACATTGATATTACATCTTAATTTAGCTAGTATGACTAATGATTAGCTGTTTGAATTATGTTTATTCATATTACTATTTCACGTGCTTTTATACTAGGTATTGAGTTATTTGCTTCAGGAAATATGTTTACAAAGAAAAAGCACAGTTCAGTTAAGACATTTGATTTAATAGTAGTAGGTGTTTTGAGTCTATTTTATTTTACTACCTTAACTTTACATTTGTAGTTTTGTCACAGAATGTCAAAGGGGGAGATTCTTAGGTTTTGATGTAATTGCCAAGTCTGTGAACAAAAGGGACTAGATTTAATATATTGTAAAAGTCAAGGAGTAAGTTGCAACTGTTAGAAATTGAATTGTATTAGCTCCAGGGTTCCAGAATGGAAAAGAAAGAAAAATGGCACCACAATTTCGCTATATTGTCGCCAATTGCTTCGAGTGACACACCGTCGTTCGCCTGTCTCCCAACTTTCGCTCGAGCGATAGGGTTATCCAGAGAATGCTAATTCATGTTTTTAAAGCTTCTTATCCCGCCTATTCATTCCTAAACCTACACTATAAATACCAGAACACCTTTGAACGTCTTTTATGAAGGTTGAACATTGAGAAAGCACATACTCTCCATATCTTCTTTATCAAATAAGTTTTCAACCTTGCCGTGATTTGTTCTTGGAGGTGAAAACATCAAATCCATAATCCAAATACAAAATTGCTACTTCCTACACATTTGTCAGAGTGCTGAAGATCAAGGGAAGGTGACTAGAGTTCTAGTTGTTTGAGAACGCAAAGTTCTTCGTTGATTCACAAGAGATAGATGAATTCATAAAGCTGGGAGTTGGTGCAAGAGCACGAAGTTCAGGGAAGTTATGAGAATTGCAGTCAAAAGGTCATAAAGTACTAGTGGTAGTCGAGTTTGGCAGACTGTAAGTTCTAATTCGTTTACAGTAGATTGTTGACTAGCAAGTGCCTAGAGGTTTTACCGAGTTAGGGTTTCTCTGTAATCATTTCTTGTGTTTGTTTATTGCTTTCATATAAATACGATATTTTAACATAGGAAAAATTGGACTATTTGATTAACCATCTAAAGATAATTAATAGTGAGTTATTGCTAATTAATTATTAAGTTTTAATTTCGCATAATCACCTATTCACCCCCATTTAGGTGAGTTTGGGTCACACCTCGTTATTTCAATAATGATGATAATAATGACTATATGCTCTTATTGCTATATGTGGATGATATGCTTTTAGTTGGTTAATCACCTTTGTGGATAAGTAATATAAAAACAAATTTGAATGGTGAATTTAACATGAAAGATCTAGTAAAAGTTAAAAGAATCCTAGGTATGGAAATTGAAAGGGATGGGTGAGATTTTGTTTTGTTTTTACATCAGTCCTCTAATGTTTCAAAGGTGTTAAAGAAATTTGGTATGCATGATTACAAACCTATTACATTACCTTTAACAAATCATTTTTTATTATCTAAAGATTATGTCCCCTGTAATAAAAAAGAAATAGAATACATGAGTAGAATCTCATACTCAAATGTGATTGGTTCTGTTTTGTATTTGATGGTCTGCACTAGACCAGATTTAGCTTTTGCTATTATCACTCTTAGTAGATACATGTCTAATCCCGATACTGAGCATTTGGAAGCCTTAAATTGGATGTTAAAGTACTTAAATGGAACTAGTGATGTATGTCTAAGGTTTGGTGTTAATAAGGATGGTGTGAAATTGAAGGATTTTGTAGATGCTGACTATACTGGGGATAGAGATAACAGAAAATATACCTCTTCTTATGTCTTTACTTTGTCTAACTCTTGTATTAGTTAAAAATCACAACTACAACTATCCACGACTGAATCTTAATACATTACCACCATGAAGCTATTAAAGAAGCTTTATGGCTCATAGGCCTACTTTATGAACTTTATGTTTGAAATGATTATGTGGTAGTATATTCTGATAGTCAATCTTCTATACATTTATGTACAAATCTTGTTTTTCACGTGTCAAAAGAAGTTGTAAGACTTGAAAAAATACATACAAAATATAATCCCTCAGACAAGGGCACTAAGATGCTACCAATGGTGAAGTTTAGAAGTTGCAAAGATCTTCTAAACATTGGTGAAGGTAAGCAATTTCCAATTTTAAAGGTTCTCCTTTTCTGAATTATTACTAACGTGTAATAATTTTTCTTTGCAGGTCCTTTGACACCAAGGTGGATGTTTGTTAGGCAAATTGTTGTCAAATGACCTCCCGGGCAATGATGTTAATCATCAATGATTCAGTCGGGCCATTTGAAGTAACCTAATTTAATTAGAGTTACTCATGGCCCGACCCATTACTCCTGGATGACTTTTGGTTGATGGCCCATTTATTCATTACCTATTAGCTCTTGGGACTAACTACTGTTTAACCTAAAAGCCCACTTTTACTCTTATATAAGTTGACTCCCATTTGTTGGCTTAGCAGTGTGTGAAAATGTTATTTTGCTTGCCTATTTGTGTAAGAGAAATTGACTGAATTCCTGGGCTTTGTGCTTCCTCTTTGTGGCTTATTTTTCATCTATCTTTTAGCTTTTGTTGCTATTTTTGTTTTTTTAGTGGAAGGAGGATGGCACCTCTGAGATTTTATTAATATGTCATTACTTGTGGCGGAGGAATACCGTGGTTACAACTGAAATGAAGCAAAGTAGTAAATGGGAAAGTACTACTTCCCTTACAGCAAAAGTAAAGTAAAGCGAGAAAAATGAAGTATTACTTCCCTTACAATAAAAGTAAAGTAAAGCAATAAACAATGAAGTACTATTTCCCTTACAAGAAGTGCAAATGTGAGCAAAAATAAAAGTAAAGGTGAGATACAAAAAATCAAACTCTAATGCTGGGCAAACCATATCTGTCAATCTGAACGACCTTGATATGCATGGTAAGTCGGTTGGTCCATATTCCTGGTATCTACGATGATGCCAACCATCGTTAGCAAGTGCATCTGCAACTTGGTTCCCCTCTCTGAAGATGTGAGAAACCGTATCTCTGTCAAAGGAAACGATATCTACAATTTGTCTGAGTATCCCTTGGATAGGCCATGGTCCGCCACCTATGGTGATGCAGTGAATGGCCCCAGTCGAGTCTGTCTTAACTCGAATATCTAACAAACCAAGATCTCTAGCCAGTAGTATTCCATCACGAATAGCCCTAAGTTTTGCCTCTAATATTATACATTGTCCATATGAAGATGAGAAGGCCCTAATACATTTTCCTGCATAATCCCTAATGCTACCTCCCCCACTCACAAACCTATCCTTAAGATAACCATCGGTGTTGATCTTAACATATCCAAGTGATAGAGTGCGCCACTAATCCATGATAGGGAGAAGAAATGTGGAGACAGTCAAAGAAATACCAAAAAGTATAGCAAGTTGCATGTCATTACGCCAATGTAACGGTCGAAATAGTCCACCAATATGGAGGAAGGATATCATACGGTAAACACTCATATAATACATCTTGAACTCATACGTATGTTCCTATGCTTTGCATTATTCCTCTTAGTCTAAAGAAACCAAAAAATCAATAGAGGAATAATGATGTGAATGTGCCCCGTACTTGTAAACTGTCCAGAATACCTCCATCTCAGAAATCTCTGTCTGACAGACTCTCTCCTGCACTCATCGTAATTTGAAATAAAGCCTCAAAATGTTTCCAAACAAGATCTAAAATACTGCTACCAGTAAANGAAATATTGCTACCAGTAAAAATATGAGTGATGGTCTCAATCTCTGAACAACACTGACATCGAGAAGCCAACTGACTGCCGATCCTCCTCTGGATAATGACATCAACTGATATCAAGTCCTGCCATAATCTCCAACAGAAGAATGAAATGGTAGGAGGTATGATTGGACTCCATAGTAGACATAATGAATCATACACTGGCCTGCTAGAGCATATTAGATCTACTATCTGATGTGGCCCTCTAGGAAATGCGATCCGAGATATCAAGGTATATTGGAATGGCCGTAATCTGTTATGCCTTAACCAATGGAATAGCTTGTAGTAATCACCCAATATCCCATCCAGTCTTCTCGAAGAAATCTGTACCCTCGCAGATGTGTGTTGTCTATGTGGGGAAATGGATGCTAATGTAGAATCATCCATCCAACAATCATGCTAAAAGAAGATCTATCATATCCCAAGGTGCCACGCAATGTGTGTCCAGACGCATGGTCCAAATCTCTTCCAAATAGAAGAGGCTGAATAAGGAACTATTGCAAGCAACGGATGTGCCCCTCTACAATATTTGCCTAGTAAAAACTGAGCTCACAGAGAACTCTGAGACCTGAGTAGCCACCACAGCTTCAATGAAAATGTATCCTATAATCTTCTAAAGCCAAGACCTACCTCGTCAGCTGGAAGCCAAATCGCCTTCCAACTCCGCCAATGTAGATGACACACATGATCCTTAGAATCCCATATGAATCGCGTAAATATACTCTCCAGCCTTTTCATAATGACTTTAGGAGGTCGCATAATCTGAAATAGATGCAGTGGTACAGAAGAAAGAACAGACCTCAGTAGAGTAATCCTACTACCAGGAGAAAGAAGGATTGAAGCCCATCCAGAAATCTTACTCCTGACCTTCATAATGAGATCATCATACAGAAAGCTCCTCTTAGCCCCTTTAAACAAAGGGACTCCCAGATATGTAAATGGTTGTCTCTAATGTTAAAATTCAGTCAAAATCACTAACCTCCGTATTTGAATATCAGATGCCCGCCTAGGCAATATAAGACCACTCTTGTCTCTATTCACCAATTGGCCAGAGACCCCCTCATAGTGCTCCAAACAATCGATGACCTTTGTGATAGACTTCTTCTGTGGCTATTTTTGTGGCTGTTATAATATTTCATATCGTGTCCTTTGTGGGGCAATACCAAGCAACCGAAGTAAATGGTGGTTGAAGGAGTGTTTGGGTCTTGGAACTTTATGGTGTCGATTCGGTACTGTGTGAAATAATGAGTCTGGAAACTTTGTTGTCAATATTCCGCTCAATAGAATACCAGTACGTGCACTTCTCTTGAAATGTCTTGGTCACTAAAAAAACTTTAGTTTTTGAGTGGAATTTTCAACAATTTGTTCAAGTTACAATCGAGCAATCTAGTAGCATGCCATATTCTTAGGTTCGTATGATTTGACGATTCACTTAGGTTTTCAAAATGTTTTGCTCACTTGAACGTTGGAGTTTCTCCAATGAAATTTTCCATCATTTTTTTAGTTCAACGCTAGCGCAACCCAGCAATTGTACAACACACATATTCTCAAGTACATATGATTTGACTTTTAATTCTGATTAAGTATGATTTATTAACTTAACCAAATGGATCTTCTTTGTGACTATTTAAACCATATTTTGCACACTGTCCGGCAATTCAAAAGTACACATGATGAAAAGGTCTCGAAATGTCTCGTTCACTACAAACCTGAGTTTTCTGGTTGAATTTTCAACCATTTGTTGCGGCTACAACCCAGCAATTTAGTATTACGCACGAGTTTTAGGTATGTATGATCTGAAATTACATGAGATCTTACTTTTTTCTCAATAAGTTTTGTTCACTTGACCATTGTAGTTATTTCGGTAAAATTTCTTATCTTATTTTTCAAGTTGAGCCTAACAATCATGTAGATATATAATCCCACATATGGTTGATCTGAGTGTTAATTTTCGACAAACTATTGCACATACCTTCCGCCAGTACGAGAGTATGTTCAAGTACTATGTATGCACAAGTATATATCTTGAAAAGCTTACTTAAACATCAGGAAAAAAAATCGAAGTAAATTCTAACATCTTGTAGATGCAACCCTACAATCCTTTCGCATGCAAGAGGCTAAGGTACGTATGATCAGGCCCATGACAGACCCAGGATTTTGAGTCAGCATGAGTGGCCATGGATCGTCGACTGTTGTCAGCAATAAAATATTAAGAGCTCCGTTTGATGCCCATTTTTTTTTTTTTTGCAAAAAATGCATTTTGAAATAGTGATTTGATGGAGAATATGTGGTTAAAAGTAAGTTCAATTTTTTGAATTTGAATGTATTAATATTTTATTGAAAAATGTGCGATTGAAAGAAGAAAGAAAAATATATTTCGAAAAAAAAAAGAATCAAACAAGGTCTAAAATTTAAATATAAAAATTACTTTGTTCAAACTAAACATATATAATTTTGTTGTAAAAATTAACAATATTCACCAAATGATATTGTGTCAAGTTTTGTATAATTCAAAGGAAGTGTACGGGTTTAGATTTTTACAATTGCATTAAAACCACTAATTTGTATCATTATATTCACCAAATGATATTATGGTTAAGTTTTATATAATTCAAAGGAAGAGCACGAGTTCAAATTTTTAGAATTGCATTAAACTCGCTAAAATGTAATATATATTAGTCGGGTAAGCTTAGTATCAAATACATTTAGTGCCACAATGGTTAAAATTTCAATATCCTAAAGAGTGGTCACGATTTCGAATCTCCTCTCCTTATTCCATTTAATTTTGGTACAAATTAAAGAATTTAAAATATTTCACAATAAAAGTGGTGTAAAATGGATTCGAAATCAGGACTATATATATGAATATAGGAGCTCTAACCAGCTGAGTTACAAGAAATGTTTGAAAATAAAACAAAATTAGCACGTATATAATCTAAAAAGTTTATTCATTGTAAAAAAAAAAAAAATTTATTCCTAGCGGATCCAGCACGGGTGGCCGACAGGTGCTCACCGGGTGCTGGGTCCACCGATGATCAGGTCATTAATATCAAATAAGTAAGTCACATTGACTTACCGAAATGGTTATTCTTTGTGAATTTTTCGGCAAATTCTTATACAAGGCCAAACAATCTAAAAGTATGGGCAGTTAATTAACTATATGCTCATTTGTCTAAAAAAATCTCGCTCAATTGAGCACCTCAATTTTTCTTGTGAAATTTTCAATCATGTTTACAAGTACAACTCAACAATCATACTGCACAAATATTATTAGGTACGTATGATCTAACTATTAATTTTTATAAAAGGATGTCTTACTTAACCAAAAAGATCTTATTTTGGAGATTTCCAACCAGTTCTTGCACATATTTTCTAGCAATTCGAAAGTAAATTTAGTTACGAGGTAAGGTCACTACTTTTAAAATTTTTAGCTTACTTAAAATCGTAGTTTTCTGAAGTGAAATTTCCAACCATTATATTCAGTTATAATCTTGCACGATGACCCTTTGAAAACTGACAAGCGAATTGGATCGTGAACAAATAATAAAATAGTGAATAGAGTGTTGAACTCACGAGAACTACGTGTTTAATTGAGTTCAAATTAATTTCAACTTTAATCGAATAGCAAACAAACTTAGTGATTTTTTTATAATAATCCATAAATTATCAATTAAACTAATGAAAGTAAGTAAATGTGTTTTTCAAATATGTGAGATGCATTGCTAAGATATCGAATCTCCCTTATTATTCAATTTTTAGTGTAACAATTAAAGTGACAATTTGAAATCATTTATATTGGTCAATGTTCCTAATTTAATTGAAAGACTCTCTCTATAGCGATCAAATCTATTCTCCTCATGTGACCCTTCTATCTCTCGAAGAAAGATACAAACATAATAAATGCATTAATAGAATATCAGTTGAAACCATATAAAGCATTGAGGTTGAGAGTTACGGATTACCAAATTAACGGCTACTAAGTTACCGAATGGTTATTAATTATCCATTTTTAATTTTGACCATACGTGTGGAATTATTCTAAAACAAGTCATGTTTTAATAGTTTCTAAATAATTAAGCATACATGTCCAATTTCCCTATGTTTGAATACTGCGGTAATAAAGAAAACAATAAATAATGAACACCAAAATGATGACGGAGAAATCCCAACTGGATAAAAACTCTAAGACCAAACCAGTTAGTTACCTTCACTATCGACAATATGGATTACAGTCTGCTTTCAGCCTAGCAAATTTCACTAGTTCTCCCTATTTTAATTCTTGTAATCTCCAAGATATGTTGTGCCCACCAACTTCCCGATCTTCAACAGTTAGATGCTGTCTAGCTAACTCTACTAGACTTTCCTATCTACTTCCTGTAACTTCCAAGATCTGCTGGTCTCCTTCAAACTTCCCAATCTTCTTCAATTGTCTATTCCAAGTGGAATTTCAAGAATCTCCAATTTTGTGCTTTTCCTGTGCTTGCAGTCCACCTCCCCCAATTCCCGACCGAGTGAGTACCTTCCTTAAAGTGTTAAGGAAGTGTTTTAAACTCATGAACCTTGATGTTTTTCCAAAACTTGGTTGTCGGATCTCAGGAATGATATGAATGATTCCACCAATGAATTGTGTTCTTAGATCTCTTAAAAGATGATATGAATATGTTATATCAATGAGGCACAATGAGTTAACCTTATGGAATTCGTCCCAGACATCTATATTTATAATTGTGGACGCTTAGGTGTTATGGGCCGTGTAAAACTCTTCAAAATTATGAATTAGGTTTGGCCTCATAAATATGTCGCTTGAGCGAGGGAGCCTTTCGCTCGAGCGAAGGTGCTCTCACGTCAGCGATAGCGAGGCGAATGGTCGGTGACGACTCTCTGTTTCTTGCACTCGAGCATGAGTCAATCGAGCAGCTAGCGAAATTCTGTCACGACGTTTTCCTTGTTTTCAACCTCTAACCATAACCTAGCTCATCTATACAAAATTGCATCCAAGTCCCTAACTTTTTACAAGCGTTCAATTAAGATCTTTCTGTTCACAAACATGCCAATTACAACACTGGACCTAACAATATCTCTCTTTGGCATTTTGTGACAAAATAATACTAATAAAGTCAAGGAAATAAAATATAACAAACTAAAGTACCCAGTCTATACTACCCAAGTTACTCAAGTTCTTCTACTTCTTGCATTCCTTGGTATACCATTTCCTGAAATGAAAAACTCATGAACACAAATAAGCATGCAAGTTTGAGACGTAACATTAATGTCAATTAAAACACCAAACAAAGCATTAATGTCACAAAATATCCGCATCAAAAAACATCAAAACTCAAATAGCTATGCATATGATATACAATGCAGATACAATGCACATTCTCCCCCTTACTGTAAACTCTATGATATGCAATGCACATTCTCCCCCTTACTGCAAACTCTCAATATTTTTATGCAGTAGGCAAATGTATCTATATCTCTCCCAACGACTCCTCTGACATAAAATGTAAATTTCAATTTCATTCAATGTTCTCCTTGTTTCTCCCTATGTATATTCTCTCCAATCTACTGAGGTTGTAGATACATGTGTTAAGTGGAGGACCTTAGATGTTCTTTAAAACATGACATCCTTAGGAAAGTTTATTGAATCCCTAAAGCCTAGGACCTGTCATCCTCGTACCTCATGAATGGACACGTTAACCGTGATCGAGGTACGTAGCTGTAAGTGAGGTCATTCTAAAAGCTGGACTCTATTTACCAATTTATCATTTATTTTCCCTCCTCCCACGATCTTATGGCCCAGCTCCAACCCAACTTAATATGATATCTGGTAGTCAAGTGATTAGCTCGTGGATGTTGTGGCCCGAGACTGACTTTCATTAAAGGATGTAAGGAGTCTTAGTTTAAGCTTTCGAGCATTGGGATTTCATGGAGGGATATCCTTTAGTGCATCTAACTGTTCGTACCATCTATTTCACTCCTAGTGAGTCTTTAGTTTTTTTAGCCATGTATGCTCGTACTTAATTATTTTTCCTTTTTTTGTAGATCCGCTTCCTCACTGTGACATTTTCTACCAGGAGTGAGATATCATCCTCACAACCTAATAGCTCTCAAACAAGGATCACAAATACTTGAGCTAATTGTGAAGAATATTTACCCCGTTCGAAATAAACTGATGGATTCCAAGCGTAAGCTTTAGTTTACTTGCCTCAAACTTATGTACCTATTAAAGTCATATGTGCTCATATTTGCCCGTATTTTTCTTTTATGTGCCGAAGCATAGTTGAGACTCATAAGATTAAAACTAACACCTCTACTTACAAGAAGCAGAGTGATCAATTAGAAAAGAAGAGCAAGAGGCTATTTATAGAGAACGTTGAGGATGATAAGACAAGCCTATGAAGAAAAAAAAAGAAGAAAATTGGGGCATTTGGGGCTTCTTCATTTGGGCCTATTGTTGCCATCAGGACGCCTCATCTCCTATTTCAACTAAGGGTGCTAATCTCCACTGTACCACAGAGAAGAGCCTTCGGACATCTAAAACAGCAATTTCTTTAAATGAAGTAGAGATGCATAAGTCTCCAGGGAAGAATCTTGCAAACGTAGCTCTCACTGAAAAGATCGATAGTTTTTTGAAAGGCAACTCAATTGAGCTCGTCGAAAAGGCTACACATATGTTCCATTTGAAGACTATCGCAATAACTATAGTACACTTGAAATATTGGACTTAGAGATGGCAGACCCGCATCGTCTCCTATAAAGTTGATAATCTGCTTGAGGCTAGTAATACCTGCATGACTCGTACATTGGGGATCGATGTTGCAGCTAAATATTTGTTGTGTTGGATAGACCAGGGAAAATCTGAAACGTCAATTCGACCTTTGAGTGCAATTTTGATACTTTCAATTTGTTAGAAGTAGTTAGATCAAAAATATAACAAATGACAATTCTTTGTTGTTTTCATCAAATAGAAGTTAGAAATAATAAATTAAGCATTAAAGTTTATTTCTCGTAGAAATTACAATCCAGACTCAAAGGTCCACTATATTACTTATTACATTATCGTACACTTGCGAGATAAAAAATGCAACAGTGGGTCTACCCAAGAACATCTTGTAGCTTTCTAATCCTACCACTTCTTTCCTTT